>MJUU01030496.1:10098-45374 GCA_002080025.1 Modiolus philippinarum
CAGTGACCAGGTTAAGTTTTTTTGCTTAAGTCTGTTTCTCGATAACTACAAGCCATAGGTCAATGATATTTGGTATATAGCTTGGTCTTGGTTAGTACATGTCAGTCTGTCATATGGCTTTTGACCTTGACCTCATTTTCATGATCTAGTGAACAAAATTGAGTGTTTTATTAGAATATTTTCTTAATAACTGTAAGTGGTATGGTAATAATATTTGGCTTGTAGGTTGCTCTTGAGTAGTACATGACTGTTTTAGTGACAAGCAGGGACGGGCGAGACATCTTTTAGGGTCCACTCTTGTTTAGTTTATTTGGTACTAGCAATGTGTGCATGGTTGAGCAAATTATTTCATATAATGATCTTTAGACCTTTAGACAAGAATGTCCTTTATTGATTTACGATTCATAGGTGATTAAAATAAAACAATTCTCCTTTTGTTAATACATGTACTTGTAATGGAAATTGAGAATTGCAAAAAATTCATCAGTTTGTTTCTTTTGAAAAAAAAAACAATAACATTTATCACACTTTTGTCACACTCCAAATTGATTTACCTCAAGTGAAATGAATTAGACTCTTGTGTTTAATTTGGACTTGAAATATCAATAGGAAGTGGAAATTAATGAAAGTATACATTTTAATTTTCCTATAGGTCTGAAAAGTTAGATGAGAAAGATGTTGATTTTGATGCAGAAAATACACAATCAGACAATCCTACCCAAAGTGCTTCTCTTGGGACAAACAACACTGGTTCTGTAACCAAGGATACAGATGACATCATCAGTAACAGCCAATCAAAAATTGACACATCACAGGATGAAGAGGAAGAATATGAAATAGAAGAATTTGATTATTGAACAATCTTTCTCTGTGAATTCTGCTTAAATTCTTTTTTTTCATTGAAACTGTTATGCTTTTTACTGAAATGTCATTCTTTTTTTGAAGAAAAAATTCTTACAATTTGAGGCCTATTTTTCTTGCTAGTAATAAAATGTTGTACCGTTTTCAGTTGTAGATAATACACATTATACACACCCCCAAATCGGCCAAAAAATTCCTGGAAAAAGCTTGTTCTTTTGTATAATACGCAGGGGATTTAAGACAAATAGTTGGTAGTGTAGGAAAGTAGAAAATCGTGACATATTCGTGTCAGAAATAGAAAAATATGGCTGAATGTGAAGATTGAACGTCAATGCTAAAACGGCAGTATTCATAAGATGATAGGTTAAAAATGTGATATCAACAGTTGCTATATACTTGGAAGCTTGGGAGATTTATTGAGTATAATTGTTCTTTCATAGACCTCAGGAAATATTAAAATCAGCAACAGCTTTTGATGTACAACAACAGTATTGTTAAATACAGCTCATTGTAGTTCTTATTAGAAAAAAAAATGCCTTATCGTAATTATGTTTTCTATAATACCTATCTGATGATCAAAAGAATCTCCATTTGTATTTATTGTCTTCCAAAAATAATTATTTTTTTCCTTATATGTATGAGAAGGAAGGGTTTATTAATGTCACTGTAACAGCTTATCCGTATGATCACAATTCACAAGGTTTACATAATCACAGTTAATTATTGGTAAATTATCGATGGTCACTGTTCAAATTGACAACTTATCCCAATAATCACAATTCACAAAGTTTATACATTATCATTGTCAAAACACTATAATTACATAATTTCTATACATTCATCTCTAATTAGTGTCAACACTTCCCCTCAATGACCCTCAATAGCTGATTGAACACATTACACAAATATTTTACCTTGAAATGTTCCCGGTAATATCGACAGATCGATAATAAAATTGCTAGCGGAAACCAGTCTTCATAATGTGTATATTTTAATAGAGATTTAGATTTCCTTCATTGTCAAGAGGAAAACAATAAACAATAAAATATAATAATGTCACAAACTTTTTGTTTTTTTTCTTATATAAGTTTCAAGGACCAAAATAAATATATTTTACATGACACAAGTGACATATGAACGTAATGCACAATCCCAAAATGGCGGTCGGAAAAACAATGACAAACGGGCATCACGATAAATATTGGAGTTTATTATGGGATTTATTTATATTTGACAGTAGAGATAGGTATGACAGCCATTCTTTCACCCGAAAACCCACTCCACTGAAATACATCCGGCAGCAAAGGCTATGTTGTTTTTTAACTATATAACGAACTACGTGCACGTTCACAAAACGAATGTAGAAAATACACAAACTTGATCCCATTGCAAACATTTATAATAAATAACACTAACAACAAGGTTAAAAATCTTTATTGATGTATAAACATACCTTTTTACTTACCCAATGAACTTGGACTGGATTCAGTGGTGATTTCTGGCCACTACGTTGCAAAAATACATCGAGGAAAAATGGGATTTTTGTCTGTTGTGATAGATTATACACACCCCTCCTATAAAAATTGTTTTCAAGTAGAAAATGTGCATATAATCTACAACTGAAAACGGTAATTTAAATTCTATGGTAATTTAAGCTGGCAATATTTAAAAAAACGTTTGAAAATATCTTTCAGAAATTGCCCTACATAGATACAAACATAAAGAACATTTTGTTTAAACATGCAGTATATTAAAGAAGGTATTTTTTCCATATGCAATATCTTATTTGTGATAAGTCTATTGAAATCTTTATATGTATGTTCTAGTGTAAATAGTTCATCACCGTTAACATAACAATAAAGATAAATTAGGATTATTTTTGATATTATCATCTGCAAATTTATTTATTTTGATGATGTTAGATATATTTTTGATATCAATTAATAATGATAAAGCATATTAAATTACTATTTTGGAAAAATAAACAAATAATTTTTGAAATTTGAAATGGCAATGGAAATAAAAAATAAAACATTCTGTATAATATCTTATGAGTAGAACTTTGTTTTACCTATAATGGAAAGCACTAACAAAGCTGTAAGAGTGTATTATGTTCATTGTGATTCTAGTATTTTAGGAGATTAATCTTTTTTTGTTCCAAGATTGTGCACAATAATTTGTTGAAATATCTTCATTGCATATGCCTTGATAAGTGCTACAATTTGATCAACAATTGAGTAAATACAGTGGAACTTCAATGGCTTACACCCAAGGAACTGATGAAAATAGTTCCAAGGTCAAACTATGTTTAAGGATGGTCACTCCTCAGGTTTTTGAAACTGTCTCCGACTTTCGGAATTCTCATACTGTATCCATCATGATGCATTAGAAAATTTTGAACACTGACCCCAAATTTCCTTTTCAAAATATGTTTGTATACATCTTGAATAAACTTCTGACAAAATTTGATGAAATTCTTGATATATCTTCATTGTATTTCAAAGGCCGATTGCCTTAATGCAAAGTAAATGAAAAATCTAGAGGAGTTCGGTTTCCCGCCAAAATTTCAGACACTTTAATCTCAAAAACGAGCACACTGACCTATCAATATATTTTGCTTAAAATGATGTATGATCGATGTTCTAATACATAAACATACTGATTTCAAATCCTTGACATTCTGAACTTGAGGAGTGACCATCCTTAAATTTGAATGAAGGGACCAGAAAAGGGATTCAACCCATCCATGGTGTTCAAGCTAATGTGGATCAAGCCCACATCGAGCCATCAAAGTTCAACTATATTAACAACAGAGTTATTCTGACTTGCATTCCAGTCATCTTTAATAATCTTTAAAAATTTTTACACCCTTTATTCAATTAATATTTGACTGATTATGGTTGTGAAGTGCTTTCAGTAAATTCCTTTATTTTTGACATGTCTACCAAATCATTTGAACATTTTTCTGTGAATACTTAGTGTTATACATCGCAGTCAAAATGGTCATATGTTTCACCCAATCTTACATCATGTTTTTGCATAATAATATTTATGTTGAAATTGTCCTTTATATTTTTAAAAAGTGCTATACATTTAAATTAGACTGTGATATATTTTCTATGGGTGGAATCTCCTATGAAGTACATGGCCCCATTAAGATATATATTTGATTTCAGAAGTCCCATTATTTCCTACTGCTATATGTTAGGTATTTGTTTCAGTGTGCTAGTGAATAATTTTGAGCACAAAAATGCTGTCTTGAGTTTATTAATCCTAACAAAATTCATAGGTTGTGCATCTGATTTCTGTCCTTTAGTTCTCTAAGATGACTTGCTAGATATATTAAAACATAAGTTGAAGCTGTACATAATTTGATACAATTGTTTCCACATACCTAAAGGAAAGGACATTGAAATTTAAACTTACCTGTGTCATTTGAGAAAAATTTGAAATTTCAGCACAATTCTAATAGATGGCTTCCTTTAATGGATTTATTGCAGTTTTGGTGCTTAAAATGTTTTAATATCATTCACAGAATCCCATTTTTTTTTCAAGAAAAAATATTGTACAGCCAATCAGAAGTCATATTTCAAATGGTGTTATTTTTAACTATATATGAATTTGACTCTCTTAGAATTTACTGCAATTGAAAACTGTATAGACTTTAAAACTTTCTGTATTCTTTCTTTATCTTCTAAGAAATGTTCCAAATGAAGATTTGAATTGTTGCAATAAATTATGTTGGTTGATATACCTTGTTTCTAATTATTTATGAAAATTTTCCTTTGTCAGACTGTTACTTCTATTCCACAGCCAACAATTCTGAAGGGCCATGTATTATCCTTGTCTGGCCATCTGTTCATCCAAGCAATCTAGTTATACCCCGCCACACGTAGTGGCGTGGTATTATGTGATACCCTCAGTCGTGTGTCTGTCCGTCCGTCTGTCTGTCCGTCCGTTCGTCCGTCCGTCCGTCCCCCGAAGGTTTCCGACTGATAACTTTTGAACGGAATAACATACAGTCTTCAAACTTGGTATGTAGCTTGTTCACCACAAAACTCAGGTCGAGTTCGAATATGGGTTCAGAGGTCCAAGGGGTTCTGGAGTTATGACCCTTGATACTTCGAAATTTTGTGAAACGTGGCGGGGTATCATGTAATCCACCATTACTATTTTTTTACATTTAATTTTGTTTCCCAAAGACTGAAAGTATAAGTTGAGCATGCCTTCATGGGACAGTAAGCCACAGAACAGATTTCCTTCTATACTAATAACCCCTTTATAATGCCAAACTCACATACAACCATCTGCCACTGTACTTGAAGATCAAATAACCAATTTATAGTCTTGACAATAGGAATCGCTTCAGGTAAAGTTGAGAATTTTTTACCTTACATAGTAGACAAAAAGAGCTTTAGCCACTTTTGTATGAGTATCTTTCAGCATACCAGATTTTTGGGGTTCTACCAAACTTTTTAGCTCACCTGCAGCTGGTTATAGCCAGGGGCAGCTTTTGCTTTTCACTGGGGGTCTGACATGAACTTTTCATTCAAAAATCTTCTCTGAAAGCCTTTTTGCAAATAGTAAACTTTCTCACAATAGTCCTTGGGTGGTCCCCTTCAAAGTTTTTGAATTTTATGTTCGTTCCTCATCATGATGGCCTCCAGCATGGAACATAGATTACTACAAGACCTTATGGGATCTTCTCTTCTGAAATCACAAAGCCAGTTGGAACCAAACTTTGTCACAATTGTCCTTGGGTGGTTCCCTTGAAAGTTTGTGATTTTTATGCCCCCACAACTAAAAATCGGGGCATATGGTTTTATCCCTATCCGTCCATCCATCCCTCCATTTGTTCGTCCGCCCGAATAAAAAAAACACCACTTTTGATGTTTTCAGACACTTTGCAAGCAAATGATAACTACTTCTATGGAATCTAAATAACAACTAGAGGCTCAGAGACTGAGCCTGTATCGCTCACCTGACAAAATTCTTAGAACTATGCCATGCATGACCAAAAATATGTTTATTACTGTACCATTAATGGGGTCTAATGTTAAGCTGTGTTCTCCATTAGCACCCATGTTTTTGGTCTGATCCTATTGAAATGAGTAATTTTTGTAAGGGACCTTCTATACATTTAGTTCAATTTGTTAGAATAGTTTCAAAGAAGATGATGAAAAGGATTGGTTATCTCATACCAGGCTCCAATGGAAAACTACGTTCTGCAGTGGAGGTCATGTTTTTAGTCAGATCGAAATGAAATGAGCAATTTTTGTAAAGTTCCTTCTGTACATCATTCCTGTAAAATTTGGTTGAATTTGTTGCAGTGCAGAGGATGAAAATGTAATTTTTCCCAGGGTCCAATGTTAAAACTAAGTTTTGCGCTGGCAGCCATTTTTTCTTTTGGATTGTAATGAAATGAGCAATCTTTGTTAAGGGCCATCCATACATCATTCCTGTAAAGTTATGTTAAATTTACTTCAGCCGTTTTAACGGAGAAGATGAAAATCTGATTTTCCCAATTTTAAAACCTAAGTTCCATGCTGGCGGCCATGTTTTTTATCGGATCAGAAAGAAATGAGCAACCATTGTTAAGGACTTTTAGTACATCATTCCCGTAAAGTTTGGTCGAACTTGCTAAAGGGTTTTCAGAGGAGAAGATGAAAATGTGATTTTCCCATAGGGTCCAATGTTAAACTAAGTTCTGTGCTGATGGCCATGTTTTTATCGGATCAGAAGGAAATGAGCAATCTTTGTTAAGGACCTTTAGTACATCATTCCGGTAAAGTTTAGTTGAATTTACTTCAATGGTTTCAGAGGAGAAGATGAAAATGTGATTTTTCCCTTAGGGTCCAATGTTAAACCTAAGTTCTGTGCTGGGGGCCATGTTTTTTATTAGATCGGAACGAAATGAGCAACCTTTGTTAAAGACCTTTAGTACATCATTACTGTAAAGTTTAGTTGAATTTGCTTCAGTGGTTTCAAAGGAGAAGATGAAAATGTTTTTTCCCATAGGGTCCAATGTTAAACTATGTTCCGTGCTGCCGGCCATGTTTTTTTATCGGATCGGAACGAAATGAGCAATCTTTGTAAAGGACCTTTAGTACATCATTCCTGTAAAGTTTGGTTGAATTTGCTTCAGTGGTTTCAGAGGAGTTGATGAAAATGATGTTTTTCCCATAGGGTCCAATGTTAAATACAACTTCCGGGCTGGCGGCCATGTTTTTTGTCGGATCTAAACTAAATGAGCAATCTTTGTAAAGGACCTTCCATACATAATTTCTGTAAAGTTTTGTTGAAGCTGCTTTACTGGTTTCAGACGTGTTGATGAAAATGATGTTTTTTCCATTGGGTTCAATGTTAAATACAAGTTCTGCGCTTGCGGCCATGTTTTTTGTCGGATCGGAAGGAAACGGAAAATCTTAGTAAAGGACCTTACAGATATCATTCCTGTAAAGTTTGGTTGAAATAGCATTCTGTGGTTTCCGAGGAGTTGATGAAAATGACGTTTTTCCCATAGGGTCCAATGTTAAATACAATTGCAACTTCCGTGCTCGTGGCCATGTTTTTTGTCGGATTGGAACGAAATGAAAGGACCTTCCATACATCATTCCTGTAAAGTTTGGTTGAATTTGCTTCATTGGTTTCAGAGGAGTTGATGAAAATGACGTTTTTCCCATAGGGTCCAATGTAAAATACAAGTTCCACGCTGGCGGCCATGTTTTTGTCGAATTGGAACCAAATGAGCAATATTTGTAAAGGACCTTCCATACATCATTCCTGTAAAGTTTGGTTGAATTTGCCTCAGTGGTTTCAAAGGAGTTGAAGAAAATAACGTTTTTATACAACCATAAAAATTTTTGTGGTCGTATAATGGTATGGTGCTGTTGTCGTCGTCGTCGTTGTCGTCGTCGTCGTCTATAGACATTTTTGTTTTTGGTCAATTACTTTAGTTCCAGTAAATCAATCCTTGTGAAATTCCTTGGCACAAAATGAAGGCTTGGCTAAGTTTTGGTTATTGTGGCCCCACCTGTTTTTTAAAAGGGGCCAAAAAGGATTAAATTTGATGTTTCCACATATTAGATTGTAGAATCTTTATTATTTATCAGATTTTGATGGGGTTTGTTTCAGTGTCCTCTGAGTAAATTTCCAATCAGTGGTATGCAACGGATTTTATGTGGCATGTACCGTTCACGAGATAAATGGGGCCAAAAGGGGTGAATTTCAAAAAAATTTTAATTTTTTAATTTTTAGTCCGATTTTGATGCAGTTTTTTGCAATGGATTCCTTATGAAAAATTAACATAGTGCTGAACCATCAGATTTTTTATAACATGTTTTTTTTTCCCAAGCTATGAGGGGCCCAACAGGGCAAAAATTGCAAACATGTGGATTACCTAAAATTTTTATTTTTCATCTGATTTCAATGGGATTTTTTTCTTTAGATTCCTCTCATTGTAGGCTTTCAGTAGTATGACAACTGATTTGGCGTAGCTCTTACTGTTTCCGAGCTATTAGGGGTCAAAGGGGCCAAAATTGTAATTTTAAGAAATATGTGAAATCTTTATTCTACATCAGATTTTGATGGGATTTTTTTCTTTGGATTCCTCTTATTGTGAGCTTTCAGAGATATGTCAACAGATTTTGTGTAACTCGTACCGTTTCCTAGCTATAAGGGGTCAAAGGGGTCAAAATTGCAATTATTAAAATATGTAAAATCTTAATTTTTCATTAGATTTTGATGGGAATTTTATCTATGGATTATTCTCATTGTAAGCTTTCAGTAATATGGCAGTATATTTTGTATTGCTCTTCCGGTTCCAAGCTATAAGGGGTCAAAGGGAGCAAATTGCAATATTTTAAAATATTGTTAAATCTTTATTTTTCATAGGATTTCAGCCTGAGTTTTTTTCTTTGGATTTCTCTTGATGTAAGCTTTTAATTGGTAGTCAACAGAATTTCTTAGCTCTTACAATATCCTAGTAATAAGGGATAAAAAGGGCTAATTTTTATTTTCACTAGTTTGTGTCCAGTTAATTTATATGCCAAGTTACTTATTGTGTCCAGCAAATTACTGTTTCCACATTCATTTTAGTTTACACCTGTTCAAAATTCAGTGTTCGACATGCTGCGGTCGTATCATGCTGCACGCGGCGTAGCCTTTTATTCCCATAGGGTCCGATGTTAAATACAAGTTCCGCACTGGCGGCCATGTTTTTTGTCGGATCGGAATGAAAAGAGCAATCTTTGTTAAGGACCTTCCATACATCATTCCTGTAAAGTTTGGTTGAATTTGCTTCAGTAGTTTCAGAGGAATTGATGAAAATTTAAAAGTTAACAGACGGACGACGAACGCCAAGGGATGGCAATAGCACACACTGACCCTTTGGGTCAGGTGAGCTGATAAATAGATGTACATATACTCATCTTTTTGCAATATTCAAAATGGCCGTTGTTTCCATGGGAACTGAAAAATGGCAGGAATATTCAAAGTGCCTCAAATTGGATGAAACTTTACAGGAAGCTTGTATAGCCTCCATAGAAATCATTTTGGTTCTCAGAATTTTCAAAATGGCTGCTGTTGCCATGGCAACTGGAAAAAGGCGTGAAAATTCAAAGTGTCTCAAATTCGATGAAACTTTACAGTAAGGTTGCCTATCACCCAAAGAAATGATTTTTTGGCTCAGAATTTCACTTGTATATTTTGTGGATAAAGGGGAGGTATACCATCGTGTCCATACTTGTACTTTGTCAACACCTGTATCATGTCCTGTACACTTATATTTGCACTTACCATATTGATTCAGGGTTAAGTGAGCGGGGGCATAATTGGTTGCCATTTGGCAACAGCTCTAGTTTTATGTTTGTACCTCATCTAAGATGGCTGCTAATAGGGAAGATAGTTTGATATAGAGACCCTATTGGAAATGCTTTCAAATATCTCCTTTGAACTACTGAGCCTATTGGAACCAAACTTGGTCACAGTAGTCCTTGGGTGGTCCCCTTCACAATTTGTGATTTTAATGTTCCTACCACATCCAAGATGGCTGCCAGTGGGGAACAACAATAATAATAGGGAGCATATTGGAAATGCATTCAAAATGCTTCTCTGAAACTACTATGCATATTCAAACCAAACATTGAAGCAATATAGTCTTTGGGTGGTCCCCTTCAAAGTTTATGAGTTTTATGTTTGTACATGATTAAAGATTGCAACCACCTGGAAACATAGTTTAACATAGGGACTCTATGGAAAATACATTCAAAAATCTATGGAACCACTGAGCCAATTGTAACCAAACTTGATCACAATTGTCTTTGGGTTGTCTCTTTCAAAGTTGGTGATTTTATGTTTTAACTTCATCCAGGATGGTCCAAAACAAGTATGTAACATAGGGACTCTATTGGAATGGCATTCAAAGATTTTCTCCTCTGAAACCACTGAGCCTGTTCAAACCATACTCAGCCACAATAGTTTGAACCAAACTTGTCCACAATAGTCTTCGGTTCCCTTCAAAGTTAATAATTTCTAGCTCACCTTGCCATCACTTTGTGTCCGTTTACCGTCTGTCTGTATGTCTGGCATAAACTTTTCATTCAAAGATATTCTCCTCTGCAACTACCAGGCCAATTGGAACCAAACTTGGCCACAATTGACCTTTGGTGATCACCTGCAAAAAAGGTGTTTTTTCAGGTCAGCACTATTTACAAGATGTCTGCTAGCGGGGAACATAGTTCTAACACGGGAAAACTCATTCAAAGATCTTCTCCGCTCACCTATACATGGTGACCGCAAGCATTGAACACAGTTTAACATTGGAAAACACATTCAAAGATCTCCTCTGAAACAAAAGCCCAAAGTATGATCGCAATAGTCTTAAGATGGTTGATGCAAAAAAAGTGTTTTTCAGTTCCTGGCTGTACCCAAGACGTCTGCCAGTGGGGGAACATATTGTAAAATTGCACGCTATTTGAAAACATGTTCAAAGATCTACTCGGAAACAGCTGAGCCAATGGGAAGCAAACTAGGCCACAATATCCTTAGATTGTCCCCTACAAAGGTGTTTTTCAGGTTCTGGCAATATCCAAGATGACCGTGTTTTTTTTACTTCAGGCTGCATCCAACATAGCTGCCAGTCGGAAGCATATAGTTTTAGCATTTGACGCTATCGGAAAACACATTGAAAGATCTTCCCCTCTGACACTGCTGAGCAAAATTAGAACCAAACTTGAATACAATAGCCTTATATGGTCTCCAGCAAAAAGGTGTTTTAGGTCCACGCTATAACCAAGATGGCCACCAGCTGTGAATATATTTAAACGCTGGACCCTTTGGAAAAACATTATAGATCCTTTTCTCTGAAACCACTAGACAATTGGAATCAAACTTTGCCACAATAGTCTTTAGGTAGTCCCCTGCAAAAATGTTTTTTTTAGGTCAGGGCTATATCCAAGATGACCGCCAGCAGGGAATATAGTAGTTTTTACATTGGTTCCCTTTGGAAAGCATATTACCAAACTTGGCCATAATAGTTTGGATGTCCACTGCAAGAAAGATGATTTCAGGACCGAACTTCACCAAGGATGGCGCTAGGGGTATAGTTTAACATTGGGCTGTCTGGAAAAAGACATTCAAGGATATTACTCCTCAGAAACTTCATAGTTAATTAGTACTTAAGTTGTTCAAAGTTAATCTTCAAGTGTTCCCCCTCAAAATAGGCTCCCATCATGTGCTGGATGGGGTACGAATCTTCTGGATCCAGTTTCTTCAGGCTATCTCTAAGGACCATTGTGGCTAAGTCTGGTTCTTATTAGACTAGTTGCTTCTGAGAAGATCTTTTAATGTGTTTTCCGAAGGATTTAATGTAAAACTATGTTCCCTGTTGGCAGACATCTTGGCTGGGGTGAAGTATGGACATGACTAATACCTTTTAAAATTGACTATCTCAGGACCATTGCGACTTATTTTAGTTCTAATTAAACTAGTACTTTCTGAGGTCTTTGGATATGGTTTCCATAGGAACAATGTTAAATTATGTTCCAAGCTGGAGGCCATCTTGGATGGGGACAGAATAGCAGACGAACAGAGAGATGTATTCCAATATACCCCTAACTTGTAGAGTGGGGTTAAATTATCAAATGTTAATATTTTGAATACTCTATTACCTTCCTTGTCAAATCTCGCAAGTTGAGTTTGAAGTAAACAAATAGTGATTTAAAGTGCTTTTATATAAAGCAGGTTTATGTAAACAAAAAATAAATAAAGCAAAAGATGTTTTAAATGTATATCCATAAATACTAACTTATTATTGCTGTAAAAAGTTAGATCCAACTATTGTAGTAGACGAAATTATTTCGACCTGTTGAATATGAAGCGGATGTCACATATTACACGTCTATGCAGAGTTTTGATGGCAAAATTTTACTATCACCACTTTTATTGACACGAGATGGTTTTTACAGCCGTTTTGCCTACTGATAGTTTACTTACAACACAACTTGGTCATAAATGCAATTAATAAGCCGGATAAAACAAAATCCGTTCTTGTGGTTTTCAACAATATCTGGACGAATTTTTAAAATATACTATCAAGGGAACAAAATCATGAAATCTGTTGAAAGTCCTTTGTCATTTGGACCTACATTTTACATATGCTTTACTCTCTTCTTGGAAATTGGAGGAATACACCAATCACTTTATACTACAAAGTAAAAATCTGAAATATAAAGTTGTTTTCACTAAATTGTATTTGCCTAAACAGAAGAAAGATGTATTTGCTTGACACTTTGTCGCCTCAATTTAAACTTTTGTCGCCATGTCCGTATTTTGGCACTAAGTTATTGACACGAAGGAGGTTTCTGCTCCTGTTTCTGCCATATTATTGCCTCTTTCACTCTTTTTGTGCTTTCTAGAACGGAGATAATTTTATACCACTTGATTTCCCGCTGAAGGACCAAAAAGTAATGCAAATATCGTTTGCACAAAAGATACGCCGCAAAGGATACACCGCTTAGCTGTACTTAAGATATTATAACTTTTCAAACTTTCGTTTTTCGATTCGGTGTACATGTAGAACCTAAGTGTTTGACAACTAGACTGGTGCGGTGACTCTTTCTGGCTGGTGATATTCATGTTATACTTAAATACTGAAGTTGTTATTTTATGGTAACTGAGGTCTGCGCAACGGACTGATTTCTATATGAACTTCATCAGCAACGGACATTTTTAACGAGACGATGAACCAGAAATAATTTTAACAATACAGACACACGTAATATAAACATATTCTCATATGATGTTATATATCATCTGTGTGTTAATTTTGTGTGAAGTGGTCTGTAAACAGGAGATAACAGGTATACTAACTATTTAAAACTGTTATGCTTTTCAACTGATCAGATGACTAACAAACATAATTCATATCCCTAAAAAACGCACAATACACATCCGACATGTGGTGAGATGTTTATTTCTTTTTGCATGTAAAGGTATGTTAGCATGTCAGATTTCTTCAAAATACGCAATTTCATTTTTAAGGGTTGAAGAATTTTAATTCAAATGGTTTTCATGTTATTTTAGATAGTTTATAGTAATACAAGATGTTTTCTCTTGCATATCAGCTTGCAAGAAATTTAGGCATAGCATACTTAGTCTATCACAATGCATAACAATACGAATTATAATGATGATTTACATTTGATTTAACATTGAATGTGGTAGTTGCAACACATCCCAGAGGTTGACACACAGGGAACTATATAATACAGAAATTAGAAGTACCCATCACTGCTTTCTATGGTACAACTTCTATAGGAGGATGTTTTTGTCACGATACTCTTCATTTTGAAAAAAAACATAGAGAAAGTTTTGTTTGGATGATGTAAAAATTGTTTGTGTTGCTTCTAAAAGTTTCATGTTTGGTTCGGTGTCACCCTTACAGGGTTTATCCCATTTCCTTGTTTAATTGTAGTTCTAAATATTGCTAATTGTGTGTAAAACCTATAATTGATTGGTGCATTTAGTAGATGGAAGAGACATAACCTATCGACGACCAAAATCATACCATGAATAGAATTGAAAATTATTGAATTCTCCTTATTAGAAGTTTAATTTCAGTTTGAACCTATAAAAAGAAAAACTAAAAACAAATGTGGTTTTCGCAAAAACAAACAAACAAAAGAACCAAAAGTACAACGATCAAGCTTCTAGTCAATTTTTCGCATTCCCCTTCCTTTCATCGACCTCCTAAACCACTCTAACCTCCCAACCAATTATCTACCCATCTCATCATCCTTTCTCCCTTTTCCCAAAACACTATCTCTCATATGCACCTTCTTTCATATTCTCCCAATTCCATCCATCTTTTTACACCTCTCTCTCTCACATCCCCCCTCCCGCTTAGCATCATCTCATATCTCCCGTTTTATCTGTCCACCCCTCAATACTTTATGTTAAATATCAGTTTCAAATCGCACACTCTTACATCTTCACACGTGCTTCTTCAATAAGCTCGTGTACTTCACTCGCCATCGCCTTGCCATTTGTTCATATACCACAGGCAGATTTGGGAACTAATATTTTAATGATGTTCTAGATCATCGTAGGAAGCATATACACTCATGAAATCTACATAGTCTAGTCATATGGATATAGTTTTTCGTAGCTGTCCTCGTTATCAAGCCAAATATTTCCGTTGTTTCGAGCCATTCTTGCAATAAACGTTGTTTGACCGACAATTCGAGAAATGTCTTAATACTTGAAGATAACAGTTATATCTTACAAACACTTTTTATCTCTTTTAGGAAGTCATCTAATGGTTTATTCGGAATCTTTAGCTGAAATTTCGCTAGCTATGTGGCTTTACCATGCATAATACTGGATATAGATAAAAGAAAATTCGACGCTTAGTTTCATAATTTTTTTCCATTAACAATTTTCTCTGATTTGTATTTTGCTTTAAAATGGGAAAGAGTTGTAGCCCGAAACGTGTCGGGTTTGCCTTAGTAGCAATAGTAGTTTTGGTGGCTATACTAGCTCCTGTTGCGTATTTTGCAACAAGACCAGACAAACGTAAGGATACTGGATCTAGCCAATCAAGTGGAGACAACACGAAACAACAGCAACCACCACCACGGGGGCCAGAAAAACAATATCAAAGAATAGATTGTTTCCCAGAATCATCAGGGTTGACGGAGGATACGTGTAAAGCGAGAAATTGTTTATATGATTCGGAAACTCCTTCCCCTGGTGTTCCGCAGTGCTTCTTTCCAGTAAATGATGATTATGGATTTTCTGCAGACAACAGCTATACGAACACACCGCTTGGTTTCAGTGTAAACCTTCAACAGAAAGGGAAAACCCCATTTGATACAAGAAGTCCGAAATTCACAGAGCCTGCGTTTGATGTAGAATTCCTAGGTGAAAATCTCTTACGTTTTAAGGTTGGTATGGATATTTACTTTGCATGCTTTCACATGATATGGTCTAGATACTGATTTTTTAGAAAATAATTCAAACAATTTGATGCTCGAATGCTCAACGTTTGCATGTTCTCAACCCGATTTAGAGTAAAAAAAGCTTAATTATAAAACTAGAAAATAAATTTAGATGAATGATTTCTGATAAGTAGGAAAATGAAAGCATATTAATAAAATGCGAGCTTATCTGTTGAGATTCTAGTTCAGTTTTTCAGTCCAAGAAATAATTGAAACTGTTTATACGCTTTCTCTGGCTATATTTGCAGCTGTATGACAAGGCTTCCCCAAGATACGAGGTTCCAGCAGAACTTAATCTCCCGAAAACGAGAGCACAGAATACAAACTACGACGTCTTTATATCCGACAGAGATAACTTTGCTTTTGAAATCAAACGTCGCTCGACAGGAACCAAAATGTAAGTTTCTGCATCTATCTTCCATTTTAAAATTCATGGCTCGTTGTTTGTTTCGTTTTATACATTCCTCGTGTACTATCATTTACATATATAATATATTTAATCAAAATGATAACATGCTGGTCACTTAAATAAACATTGTGATCCTTCACTTCGTTACTAGATCATTGTCCTCTTCGAGCACCGTATGACCCATTGGCAAGTGGTATGTGATTTTAAATCGGGTATAACGCTATTTTATACTACTTTTCCCTGCTTCATAACGTCGGAGGGCATCGTTTGAACGTATATGGAAAAATGGCAGACAATTTTGCATACCTTTTTTCACATCGTAAACAAGTTTATGTTCCACACGGGGAACTAGAACTGCATGTTTACCCCTCTAGATGCTTTTGTGTGATCCGCGGGTTCGACTGTAGCTTTATATGGTATATTTATTAGTGTTTCTGACTAAAGCACCACATCAGCTTTAGTTCTTGTACCTTGAGGCAAAACCCTTTAGTGTCCCATCTGCAAATAGCACTAAGATTTTAACCAGTGGCCAATCTGGGTCTTAGAACACCATGCATAAAAGGTCGTGTAAGCTATTGCCATCACTTGGGGTCTGTCGGTGTCCATCATAACTTCTTCTCTATACCATAGAGAGGCAATTTCAATCAAAATTGGCCCTAGGGGAATCGGAGCACTAAACAACAAGCATGGCTGTCGTTACTTTAAACAGAATATAGCGGTAAATTTATGTTTTTGTTAATAACTCAAAAAACATAACAGATATATAAAAAAAACAATCAGCATGATAGGATCTGCATACCAACAATTTTGAAGAAAATTGGATAAGACATTTTGGGCTAGAATTTACATGGCCAATTGATACAATATTGTCTCACAATTGTTCCTTTTTCAACTTTGAAAATGACTACCAACTTGGAACTTATTTTTACCATGATTGGGAGATATGATCTTCTTGTCTGCAACTGCTGCGACAAGGGGAACCGAACTTGGTCACAGCTTAAACCTTAGTTTGCCCCCCTCTATAAATTGTGTCGCGTCAAATCCATGATATACACTAGAAGTGTACATACTTTAACATTGGGTCATATAACATCCATTAATATACTAGAAAATGAGACTCTTTAACATGGGGTTATTTCATATGGAAAAGAAAGTAAATGGGGTAAATGTCAAGGAGACAACATCATGTCAGCCATGGTTAATGTGACAGGAACAAGCTCTTAAGAGCCTCTTGTTCCTTTGCAGATTTGACACAAGTGTAGGAGGACTCACACTGACGAACCAGTTTCTTCAAATTGCAACACAGCTGCCGTCTTTAAATGTATTCGGATTTGGGGAAAATATCCACACAAGCTTTAAGCACGACATGAACTATAAAACATGGCCAATGTTTTCAAGAGATCAGGCACCAGGATGGACAGTAAGTACATTATATTATAACAGTAGAGACATATATGTTGATGAAGAAATGATAGTAGGAAACTCTTACAATGGGCGAACATTACAATCACATGCCACAATCAACCAGACATTATAGACAATGATAGGAACGCTGGATAGCCGGACTTGGTACCGGCACCAGCAACAGCTAGCGGAAGGATTAGACCGGTTTATGGGTACCCAAACCTCCCTTTATCTGTCCCGTTCCCCTATAGTATAATAAACATACGAATAAAACCCAAATACACGTAGACTACTAGCTCCTTGACCACAATCTTGAAAGGAGAGAAAATGACAATACGTAATTGGGAAAGATGGGTTATGGGGCGATCGCCGCTAAACTGTCGGCTAGCTCAAGGATCCTAGTCTGCTGGTAAAACTGTGGCACTACGGAAGAAAAATCAAACTCAAAATGTCCCGAAGGGTTTGGTCACGAATCTTCATATACAAGCCGAGAAAAACCCCCAACTTTAGCTTTACATAACTCCTGGTTGGAAAGATTTTACTTCAATTATCTCTGTTGTAGGTCACTACTTCATACTCAATTTATAATATTGTAAATCAGACTGAAAATTCAATTATTCACTTGCGAAATCTTCCAGTCCTTTACTATTTGGAACTGCGATTCCAGTGTGAAAAACGCCAAAACGGATGATTCAGTTCTAAAAATTAACAAATTCGAAACATTATTAAGTCCCCATGCATAGAGTCCCTTCGAATTTTCGAATATAGTTCTTATTTATTTAGTTTATCACTTCATTTTGTTGATCTTATATAATTGCTCCTTTTGTTTTAGTCTGTTTTTGGCTTGATTGAAAGAAGGGACAAAAGAAAAAAACATTAGAAAATGAATTTGATATAGAATTTGATTTGGTGGGGTGCAAAAGGGGGAACTTTCCTGTTTTCCGAAGACCAGTTTTATCACTCTGTTTGAAGTTGAATAAAAAAGATCCCGGAACAAGAATTTTCCACTTTTTTATTTCTTATTTTATAATCTAAGAAAACGTATTAATATGCAAAATTACATTGGGTTTGAATAGGTGCATTTTTAGACTTTAATTTCAAAGCATTTTTTTTATTTCAAACCCGGATTTCAAAGGTCGTTAGAAATAGCAATCAGGGCAAAATAACGCTTTATCACTCACATATTAAACAGTACCATTAACCAATTATTATAGTAAAGACCGTGAAACTAGAAAAGTTGGTTTTCATCTCATCCGTTCTCGGCATGCCCAGTAGACATCGGTAGTATCAGTGCGAGGCCAGTATGTGTGCAAAACCCTCAGGTCACTAGATCCCGGAGCTAATCTAAGGATGCAAGCAGAGTATCTTGTCTTAATTACCTAAAGAATAAGATTATGTCTCAGTTTTTCTGGACCTTTAATCAGTTTTTGGCATTTAAAACAATATTTCCGTAAAACGAGGATTAGAAATACCCTTAGTAATAAGCTGTTTGCGAGTAACGCAATATTTAGATATTAAATATTCATATCTATAATAAAACTTCTATATAAGTATTCAGCAACAACCCTGTTGTAAAAGTTTGGCTGTGATAGTAAGGTTACGTTCATTAAAATCGTAAAGAGTTGAACAAACGCGTGCGAATCGTACTAGTTGAGAAATATACATCCCGTAGGATGGAGCTGGAGGAATGTCGCCGCCAAGGAAAGGAAAATTAGTAATAGTGAAATCAAAATCATCCCTTTTATCATGCATTTTAATTTTTATTTTACCAGAGTCAATAATGATAGTTAGATCCAGAAAAGGACAGTATTTTGAGTCGTTGTTAGCTTTATTTAATTTCAGATCTTCTGGGTAAATGATGTCTACGTACATAATCTAAAAAATGGGGATTGTCAATAGTAAGGATATATGGTCAATATACCTGCTGTTATCATTGGAGATAGAAATAAGGGACCGACCATTTAACTTGAAAAGGGGATGGCTATGTTTTTTTTTCTAAAAAAATATTTTGGACCTGATTTTATGTGAAAAAAATATTTTGGCTGCCAAAATGATGAAAAAAAATCTGAAGGAGGCTTTCTGCCCAAAAAACAATGTTAATTTTGAAAAACATATTTTGTTGATCCACATGAAAAAAATTTCTGTCCAGAAAAAAACCATGACCCCCCTTTCAGGTTAAATGTTCGGTCCCCAAGTTTATCCAGAGACATATAATTAATGTAAATATATGTCTCTGGTTTATCACTGTAATAGAGTGTCATAGTTAGTATTGTACTCAAAAAAATCTAAGAGCTAATCCCCTGTATTTTTTCCAACTTTGTTCGTGTTTTGATCCAGAGCAAAAATGGCAGGATAATGGTTAAAAAATTCAAATTTGATTGATTAAAATACCTGTTAAATTTACTAAGATTATTACCATTTTTTAAAGTCCTTAGAATACTTTTGCTGAACTGCTTTCTTGCAAAGGTTTTTAATATGGAAGTCAAAATTCAACTATGAAAATCAATATCTATTCCAAAAAGTTTAGTTTTATCATCATCGGCACAGCTAATTTTAGCTAATATCAAGGTTTTGTTACCAAACAATGCCTGTTGCCGCATACAATTATTTAAAATCAAACTACGCATACAATTATTTAAAATCAAACTAGTTTATAAAAGTATTCAGTACTCTCCATTGGTAATATCTGATTGCAAGACATTTTTTATTTGGCTGTCCGAATTCTGGATAACGAAAGATAGTGTATTGTCATCCGTATAATTATAAAAATCCCCGGGGGTAACTTGCATGAAATTATCAGCGTTCTAAAAATTGATCAAAATTGGGCCTCGAGACATCAGCTTTCAGTGAATTTCCACCCATTTACTAACACAATTGCCAATCATTTCATGTTTCCTATTTGATATACAAGTATGAATATAATAAGTCAGTTATTAATTCCCGGCATTAATTTGATCAGCATCTTTGTCCCGAGTATGACCGAGTATGACAGCTCAAGAAATTTGGCGGGAAAAACATTTGTATGAAAAAGTCCGAGCAGTCCGAAGGTGAACCGATGAAACAAGTCCAAAAAAGTTTTAAAAACATCAATTAGAGAAAAAGATAATGCATTATTTTTGTTGGTTTGAGCAGAGAATTGTTACATATCCCATTTTTGTACAATGGTACCAATTAATATAGTTGTCATTATATTTAAAGCATTCAGTCACGGCGTTTTTGTATTTTTTAAAAAAAGGGGTTGTTACAGAACATTTGGAACAATCAATTGGAAACAACAAATTGCCCAAAATACAGTTAACAATGGATTTATTTCACCAAAAACATTTAACGACCAACTGAAAATGTCCAGAACACATTAACAGTCAGAAAACACATTAACAGTCAGAAAAGCCTGTCCCCACCCTGGACCTCCCACTCCACTAGACCTGTCAAGTGTCATGCGATTTGCGTGAGACTCATGCAAAGCTTATCCAAATTTGTGAAAAATTCTTTTGATTTTTCCCTTCATTTTTGACAATTTTGGCAATTCTCAAGCAAGGTAATTAAGACTTGACAGGTACGTCAGTTCCACCCCTTTGTTGGGACTTGGATTAATGGGGAGCCCATCCATGTAACTTGTAGCTTGGAGATTGGCCTGAAAACCCAGGTCTAATATCAGATGATTTGATACCTCTGTGGACATCAGGAGGTTTTAGTATTTCTGTCGGATTTTCGGACTCCTTTGCTGATTAATAAAAGCATAATTTTTGTCTCGCCCGTTACGAAAGGTGCAATTTCACGGTCTAGTGACTGAAAGTCTTTGTGATTAGGTCACCTTCTCTAATGATATTTGGTATGTAGGTAGATCTTGGATAGTACATGACAGTCTGCCATTTGGCTTTTTTTCCTTGACCTCAATTTCACTGTCTATTGACCATGTTTGGTTTTAGTGATTAGGTCATTTTTCAGTAACTAGTATTGGTAGGCCAGTGATATTTGGTATGTTGGTTGGTCTCTGGTAGTACATGATAGTGTGCCATACACCTTTTGTCCTTGACATCAATTTCATGGTCAGATGCCCAGGTTAAGTTTTTTTTGTTGCTCTTTTCTGTTTCTCAATTACTACAAGTGAGATGTTGAGTAGTACATGTCATTTTGGCATATGGCTTTTGACCTTGACCTCAATTTCATGGCCTAGTGAACATGGTTAACTCTTTCTGATTAGACCAGTTTCTCAAATACTGTATGTCATGTATGTGGTAGATCAATGTTATTTGGCATGTAGGTTGCTCGAGATTATTAATTTCATGATCTAGAAAAAATGGTAAAGTTTTTCATATTTGTCTGATTTTGAATAACTAGGTGACAGGGCAATAATATGTGATGTAGGTTGATCTTAAGTAGTACCATATGGTTTTTACCCTTGACCTTAATTTATTGGTCTAGTGAGCATGTTAATTTTTTTCTGATTAAGGTCAATTTCTTTGTATCTATTCATGGATGGGCAATGATATTTGGTACGTTAGTTGGTCTCTTGTAGTACATGACAATCTGCTATATGTTGTTTTTTTTTTCTATGACGTTAATTCATGATCTATTAAACTTGTTCAGTTTCTCACTATCTGTTAGTTGTAGGTCGATATTTGGTATGTTGGTTGGTCTTTGTAGTACAAGACAGTTGACCATATGACTTCAATTTCATGGTCTATAGTTAATATGTTTTGTTTTTCTGATTCGGTCAGTTTGCTTTTTATCATCAGTTTGAGCGACCAAGCAGGAACAGGTGAGACATCTATTAGGGTTCACAATTGTTCATCTTTGTACCCGTTTTTCATAATTTGACAAATTTGATTAAATCACATTTTGTCACAATCATTCATGGTAAAATGTTGTGAATGCTTATCCTATATGAAAAACCCACAGGAGGTCAGTTTCCTGCCAAATTCTTATCACGTACTGAATCTCAAAATTGAGATATCTATTTCAATTTTCTAGTAAAAAAAAATCACTGTCATGACATGACTGTCGTCTGAAATCTTAAAATGAAAAACAAATTTATTTGTGATTTGACTGACAAGTTAGAATTGTGTTTATTCAATACAAATAATATGAAAAGAAATCAAGGGACATAACTATGGCATGCCAAAGCCACAAAAATGAGATAATATAGCATTATCTCAGGTAATGCTGTATTATCTTAACTTTTGTGGATTTGGTGCAGATAATATATCATTACCTCCTGATAATTAAATATAGAAAAAATTTCAATATAGGTCTCATAAAACATTCTTATCAAGAGGTAATAAGGTACTATCTTACTTATCAGTTAACATGAATGAACTTACTTATCAGGTAACAGACAATGAACTTTTTAATGATAGATGGCAAATTGACATATTTCTCATTTAGAAAAAAATACTATTGAAGAATATTCTTAGTGACAGAGAATGCAAAATATAACACAATCTATCGATATAACTTTGTAATTTCTTTCAGTACTTGAAAATATAGTATTTAATTTTAAATTCTGGATTCTGATGAAATTCGAAAGTCTGAATTCAACAGGATTAAAAAGAAAAATATTTTTTTTTAATTTGTCGTTGATACGATTATTATTATTATTATTATTAAAATTTTTTTTGGTTTCGATAAACTATTACTCAATTCTGTGAGGGTGTCATACTTATATGTGTATATCATAGTATATACAATCATGTAACAATCACAGGTAAGTGGATGTCGAGACAGGTAATTTTAACAATGAAATATTGTGATATTGTAATGTTTGATAAATTGACAAGATTTTATTCCCATAAACTAATTTTACAAGGACAAAGAGAAAATATAGAATAATATGAACATAAATAAAATATTCGTTACATATGGCAAATGAATAAATCTAAACAAACAGCGAGAAAAAAAAACAAAAGAAAAGAAATTCTGTTACAATTCCAAAGTTCTCTAGGATTATAATTACATAGTTTTTTTCCAGAATAGATAATTTGATCTAAAAAGGATTGAATTTGATAAGTTATTGAAATGTGTCTATCTATATGTGATTGGATGCAACATAAATCAGATAAAATAGCTACATAAATCAGATAACACAGTTACATAAATCAGATAATACAGTTTCCCACAGATATTACGTCTGATTGGTTGATATGAGAAAACAGATAATACATTTACTAGCACGCCAAAGCCACAAAAATGCTGATAAAACTGTATTAACAGATAATGCTATCGTTATCTTAAGATAAAACATCATTACCACATAGGTTTCATAGAGACCTATGTATGAAATATTTAAAAGTACTTATCAGGAGGAAATGAGGAAACCTGATAATACACGTCTGATAATGTGCACCAAAACCACAAAAATTCAGATAAGATAGCATTACCTGAGATAAGGCTATTTTATCTCATTTTTGTGGCTTTTGCATGCTATACATAACTTATAATCCCCCAAAAAGCTGACAGAGTTGGTCACGCCAAGGAGAAGACAGAATAGACTCAAAATTTAAGAAAGTGCATCTTTTCCATGACAAGATTTTGTCATTTTTTTCCAGCAAAGAACAAAAAAAAACCTGTTGATAAAAGAAATCCAAGCTGATCTTGTTGATGATAAGCCATTTTTGCAACAAAAAGCAAGTGATTTTTTCCCAGCTCAGTACACATGTAGGAATTTAATGTAATTGAGAATAAATTATAGAAACAATTTTGGTTGATGATAAGTCTGTTAGAACTAAGCATAAAAAAGGGTAACAGTAAGCAGTCAAGTACCTAACCTGTATGAGTTATAACAGAATAATAACTTGCATGTGTTATTACAGATGTTGTTTTGAGTTATCTGCTCTTTATTCCTAATTCTGTAATAACATATGTATGTAGCAACCTAAAATATATTACCTTTTTTTGGTCACTTGGGAATTGCTTAGACCTTTGCGCAGAAACTAATTATTTAGCCTGGATAAATCAGTTTTCAATTAAGTTAAAACACTATTGATGAACCATGGTTAATCAGTGAGAACAGGCTATTAAATGATATAACTTTAGTTGTAATAACAAATAGGCAAAACATCATCTTGCTGTAACCCTTTTATTCCCATTCATTAATAAGGAGGCTATACCGGGTTAAGAAGATCATTCTTATGTCACAGGTCATGTGATTTTACCTTTATGTTGGCAATAAATAGTAAAATTCCATTGTCTTTCTATTGGTACCAACATGCTTTGTTTTGGGCCGTTTTAACCTGGATATGGGATGTTGTCCCCTTGACATTCACCCCATTTTCTTTCTTTTTCATATGAAATTATCATAACTTTTTTCTTATTGGAGATAACTGAAAAAATATTTATTTTCAGTTACTTTGCTATTGGATTCTGACAGTAAATCATGGATTTTACCCCCTGAAAATTTTGACGCCATCCATACAAAATTAGCATTTCAAATATAAGTGCATTAGAATTGCACACACCCACTCAATTTCCAAAGAAAATTATTGCTCCATCATGTCCATGGTTATATTGTGTGGTTATATATCTGCTTTGAAATTTGTGACAATTTTATGATACAATTATTTAATGGAAATTATTTCCTTTATATCTATTTTTATTTAGCCTATGGCCAATCTATATGGTGTACATCCATTCTATACATGTGTTGAAGATACAGAAGGAAACAGTCATGGAATCTTCTTTTTAAACAGCAATGCACAAGGTAAAATTGAAATATAATTTATTACTAATTAATACAGATGATACATGGATTTGCAGATTTCATTAGAGGGATTCTTTACCAATGAAAATTAAATCATTTAAAACATGTAAAATTCCCAAAATAGTGAGATCACTCCCAATATATTGAAAAAAGACAGTATGTTCATCTTAATTATAAAAATAAGAAAAAGGATGCTAGAGATTTGTCACTTAGTAATTGTAATGTTTTATGCAATCATAAAGGATCAGAAAACCACAAATAAATGGGACAGGCTCAAAAATATGGTGAAGTTTATCCAGTACAATTTTATTTTCTATCCATATCTATATCCTGGTATTTAGTCATGCTGTTTATTTTTATTTCAAATTGGACCTAAAATCACTTTGATGTGTTTTCTTGACGTTATTAGACGATTTATGACTGTTTAGAAATTACAAAACAATTTAAGGTCACACAATAGTAATTCATTGGTGTTAAGAATGATGCTTTGGTCCTCCACAATGTGGCATGGGTTATGTGGAAACGCTATGCCGCCATCTGTTTGTGGGCCTCTCCATCTGCTTTTTACTCCAACAGAAAAGCTAAAAGTTTGACTTCATTGAAAGTAATGGGACAAAAAGATTTGTATCTTATACCAGAAATCGGGCATAGTTCCATTTCAATTTAAAAAAGGGGGGGGGGGCAGGTAATCCCAATTAGAAGTGAAAGGAAAATTTCTGGGGTATAATTCTTAGTAAATCATCAGGATATTCATTAAATGATTCATGATTGTCAAGAAGAAAGGGGGTTCCAACACCCAGACCCCCCCTGCCCCCTTTTGGATCCACCAATGGAAATTATGTGTACTCTCAGCAGATTTCAGATTACAGAAAATTTGGAATTGTTCACCAACCTGCATTCATGAATCAATTTGCAGGGTTGTCACACACCTGGAAAACTGGAAAAACCCTTGAATTTCATTTTGGTATTCAAGGGACTTGAAAAGACCTTGAATTTTAAAATATTTGGAAATATCCTTGAAAAACCCTGGGATTTAAAAAAACGTTAATATCAATAGGCAGTATATGAGCAAAGTCTGCAAAATAGTTAATGCAATTTAGAATTTTGTCGACTATTTTGGCCCTTTAAAGTAACTAAAAATATCCTTGAAAAGTCCTTGAAATATCCTTGAATTTTGAAATATCAAAATAGTGGCAATCCTCAATCGTACTTTGCAGGTTGCAAAATGTGAATTACCATTCACTGACTTTATTATTCCCATTATTTAAAATTTTCACCACAGGCACTTGTTTCATAAAATACGTCCAAGATGAGAGGGAGGGACTAACATATTTTATGAAACAAGTGCCTGTCATTTTCACGTAGAGGGATCAAAACTTAATCAGGACCACATGATACTGTACAAGTGGTCAGATTAACGGAAGAAACCCTTATAACATGATAAATGGGCACCATGGCGTCAGAAATCTATAGAGATATTAAACAAAACATTGAATGGAAACATGCAAGTTTATATTATTTTGATTAATTTTACCAAAGATGAAGTTTTGAAACATAATGGTGAAGACAAAATAATTATTCCATGCTGGTTAGAAAATCCCTGAGTTTGTCTGGTCTGGAGTTGCTTCCCTTTGCATAATAGTGTAAACATGGCAAATACCTTTGCACGTACCATGTGATTATTAGGTTATAATAAGAAAATTCTAAGGTTCTCATGCAACCTTTACGGATATTAAGGGCTGTTGGGAGAATCTTATTATCCATTTTTAAGCACTTTTAGTGAAAAATGCTGTAAATTTTAAAGAAAACTTCCTTAAATCAGTGCAATATCAAAATAATTTTTCTTTGAGACTGGCTGAAAAAATCTTTGCAGGAGGGGATGAGAATATAGGATGTTTTTTTTATTTTGTCCTTGTGTATCTTTGCAAATGAAAAAAAATGATCAAAATTTGTATACAAAAATCTTTGTTGGAATACACAAAATATTATTTTGTGAGGCCTTCAACTGCAAGAATCAATAAGCTATCCTAACTCACAAAATGTCCAAAAGACTTAAAAGCTACAAGATGTGTTACCTATATATTTTTCATATAAATTTCAACATTCCAATGTTAAGAGTATGGGATTCTTATTATTACATTTGCAGCTCAGAAGTGTAGCATTTTATATCTTGAAAAACTGTATTCCTGTTTCACAGTGAGGATGTCAATGATGTTGTAATTATAGTTGGATGTATTTAAAACTTCATCAGCCATTAGCAAATTGAAAATACCTTATACAGTTTAAAATGCAATTACAACTGTATAACAATTTTAAAGCCTCATTTTACAGGGATGTGATATTTCTGCCAAATCCCTGATAACCGCGGATCAGGTTATTTCCGAATCTGTATTCCCATATTGTTCTACTACCGATTTCTGGTTATTTCTGTTGGACTTCCTGTAACCAAATCACATCCCATGATTTTAGTATTTTCATTAGAGTTGTAAAATGGCTGACCGAAGCACATTTTAAGTTGTGAAGGTGCTACCCTTTGTGATAATGTTGTATTTTCTCTCACATAATATAGGCAATAATTTCCATTTACTCCATTATTTTTTAGCTCACCTGGCCAAAGGCCATGTGAGCTTTTGCCATCACTTGGCGTCCGTAAACTTTTCATATTTTTGCTATCTCCTCTGAAACCACTGGACCAATTTTAACCAAACTTTACAGGAATGATGTATGGTAGGTCCTTCACAAAGATTGCCGAAATTTTTCAGATCCGCCAAAAAACATGCTGCCAGGGCTGAACATAGTTTAACATGGGACCCTATGGGAAAAGCAAATATTTGCTATCTCCTCTGAAGTTACTGAAGCAAATTGAACCAAACTTTACAGGAATGATGTATGGAAGGTCCTTTACTTAGTTTGTCGAAATTTTTTCGATCCGTGTAAAAACAGAACATAGTTTAACATGGGACCCTATGGGAAAAGCATATATTTTCTATCACCTCTGAAGTTACTGAAGCAAATGGAACCAAACTTTACAGGAATGATGTATGGAAGGTCCTTTATTTAGTTTGCCGAAATTTTTTTCGATTCGTGAAAAAACATGGCCGCCAGCGCAGAACATAGTTTAACATGTGACCCTATGGGAAAAGCATATATTTGCTATCTCCTCTGAAGCTGCTGAAGCAAATTGAACCAAACTTTACAGGAATGATCTATGTATGGAAGATCCTTTACTTAGTTTGCCAAAATTTTTTCGATCCGTGAAAAAACATGGCCGCCAGCGCAGAACATAGTTTAACATGTGACCCTATGGCCATGTAAAGATAATCATTAGGTTCTCAGGCACTTTTTTTCAAAAAGGAACACGGCAGGGCGGAAGCTTTTTATTTTTTTCACATGTTCTACCTCTTTAAAACAATCCTGGAGCGAGAAATTTTGCAAGAAAATCCTTGTTTGTTTTCGTCAGTAGCCATTTTTACATTGATCAGTGTCAATAAAAGGCTGTTTGAACCACATTTTCCACCTTCCCGCCAAATGCTCAAGTGATTTTTTTGTTACTGGAAACCGATGCCGGACGGACATGAAAAAAATTTGGATTTTCGGGAGATAAAAAAGCAGCAATGCGGGGCCATTTCAGGGGACGCGACGGTGCCTGAGAAGCTAAACTCTTTTTTTTTATTTGACCTAATGGGAAAAGCATATATTTGCTATCTCCTCTGAAGCTACTGAAGCAAATTGAACCAAACTCTACAGGAATGATGTATGGAAGGTCTTTTATGTAGACCTAATGGGAAAAGCATATATTTGCTATCTCCTCTGACGCTACTGAAGCAAATTCAACCAATCTTTACAGTAAGGATATATGGAAGGTATTTGGATCTGATTGGCTTCCAGTGCAGAACATAGTTTAACATTGGAGCCAGGTATGAGATAACCATCCTTATAATCATCATCTCTGAAATGTGTAAAAGGTCCTTCAAAAATTATTCATTTCAATAGGATCAGACAAAAAACATGGGTGCTAATGAAGAACATAGCTAAACATTTGACCCCATTGGTAAGAAATGTCTTTTTAGCTCACCTGGCTATGCCAGGGTGAGCTTTTGCCATCACTTGGCGTCCGGCGTCTGTCGTCCGTCTGTCGTCCGTCCGTCCGGCGTAAACTTTTCATTCAAAGATCTTCTCCTNCAAGAATCAATAAACTATCCTAACTCACAAAATGTCCAAAAGACTTAAAAGCTACAAGATGTGTTACCTATATATTTTTCATATAAATTTCAAGATTCCAATGTTAAGAGTATGGGATTCTTATTATTACATTTGCAGCTCAGAAGTGTAGCATTTTATATCTTGAAAAACTGTATTCCTGTTTCACAGTGAGGATGTCAATGATGTTGTAATAGTTGGATGAATTTAAAACTTCATCAGCCATTAGCAAATTGAAAATACCTTAAACAGTTTAAATTGCAATTACAACTGTATAACAATTTTAAAGCCTCATTTTACAGGGATGTGATATTTCTGCCAAATCCCTGATTATACCGCGGATCAGGTTATTTCCGAATCTGTATTCCCATATTGTTCTACTACTGATTTCTGGTTATTTCTGTTTTTTCTGCTGGACTTCATGTAACCAAATCACATCCCTTGATTTTAGTATTTTCATTAGAGTTGTAAAATGGCTGACGGAAGCACATTTTAAGTTATGAAGTGCTACCCTTTGTGATAATGTTGTATTTTCTCTTACATAATATAGGCAATAATTCCCATTTACCCCATTATTTTTCTAGTAAAAATATAAAAAAAAAGTTGTTTCAATTTCATTGCTTCTAGAAATTTAATTGTAAAAAAGGAAACTAAAATCTTTCCATCTCTTCTTATTTTTTTGGTACAACAGGTGTTTATAATTCATTCATGTTGCCTTGCACACTGTTTTAATCGGACTTTAGATTAATTTTTATTGATTCTTTTTTTTTCACAGAATATTCTTTTACGCCATCACCAATGTTAACATACAGGACAATAGGAGGAATACTTGATGTATATGTTTTCCTGGGACCAACACCAGAAAATGTGATTCAACAATATACAGAGGTAAATGGGGGCAAGTTAGCATTTTGTATACTCTTATACACCAACTCAAATCATGGTCCTTTACCAATAATCTTTGTCAAACATTATATTTAATTTGCGAGTCTCACAAACACTTTTAAATTGTATTTACAACTGCGATCTCAATTTTCAATTGACCTGAATCATAACAAAAATTAGTCAACCACAAAATTCTTTCGCTTGTTGATCATTAGTTTTTCAAGCACTGTGTATTAATGGCTTTTGACTAAACATGTCAAAGTATAGACTGAAAATTATACTTTCAACAAATGTACTGGTCAGCAGTTTTCTGCATTGTCTAAAACATCAAAATAGCAAATAAAATCTATTGCTTCTTTTATAAATACAATCAGTTTGCCATTGGAACAAAATTTTGTTGCAGGTAATTGGACGACCTTATATGCCACCATATTGGGCACTTGGATTCCAGCTTTGTCGCTATGGTTACCATGATTTGGATGATATAAAGACTGCTGTTGAGAATACAAAATCTTATGATATACCACATGTAAGTATTGATAAGAACTAGTTGTAGATCAGTGATAAGACTTTACAATTAATAGCAAGTACCAAACTGGTATTAAAAAAAACAACATTTGTTTTTCAAGCCCTGCCTGCGTCTGCAAGAGGGTGGCTGCATCAATTTCAACCAAATTTTTCTTTGCAACCATATTTTAAAACTTTGTTGTAAAAGTGAAATCTAAATCATAATTTCAGTGACATCCAAGATACAATAAAATAAAAATAAGAAATAAAAACTGCCCGTCCGCATCTAATTTAAAATAAAAAGGCTTGGGAAACAAACAATTTATTTTGAATAGCCTTATGCATGCAAGTATATTCCTGTATTTTTTCCTAAAATCAGGTCATAAGGTTGAAGAAAGCTGTTAAGAAGGGGTTTGAAAGGTACTTAAAAAACATAATTGCTGTACAGGATTACTGTCTCATATTGAAAGTTTTTGTATCTATAGATGCTTATCATTACGGATAATCTGTAGTTTTCACGGATTTGGGATCACGCTAAAATAGTCAGATTTTCTATCGACGTTGTTCAAGTTTGCAAAACACAGGTTTTTGGTTGCCCTTCTGCACTGGTTTTCTGAATTACAAAATGCTGAATGTTTTCTGGTTTAAAGAAGATTAAGCTATACCCAGAAGTTTTAATTTGTCAGCATTGGCAACAACCAAGTAGGATCGATCACTGATGGGCCATCTGCCACAAAAAAGGAAAAGGAAAGGCCCACCTTTCTGTGCCGAATATTCCATAAAATGACCCTAATATTTAAATCTTCCAGAGAATATTATGCCAATTTTCAAGATGTAGAACAAGACAGTATAAATGTTACATATACATTTTAAGGTTGAATATGTTTCAGTATGCAAGTCTAACTGTCTTTAACTTATCAGAGCTACACTCCACAAACAGTAGAGAATGATAAAATATTTTATTGGTCACAACAGAACATTACTGCATGGTTTTTGAAAAAAAAAATTACATCATGAACTTGATTACTCTTTATTTAGGAGCCAACTCCGACCTGCTGTTGGGTGTGGGGTTTCCTCACCGTTCATTGAAGATCTTGTGGTGGCTTTGAGTTGTTATTACTCCCCTTTGGGTCGTTGTCTCTTTGACACATGCCCCATTTCCCTTCTTTTTCCTATATGTTAGCATTCTCTAATTTGCACTTCATTTTGCAATCACTCATTGATATAGATTCAGTAAACAGGAGCATATTTCTTGATGATTACTGATCAAAAGAAGACCCAAATTTCTGAATATCCAGTAGATGGTTACTGACTGAGGCCAAAAGGGGTTGGCATCTATGGGTATCCTTACCTCAACTGTAAATGGCCAGCTTTCTGTCTGTTGCTTCTGAATGCACTACAGTCCTCAGTCAATTTTAGTAAACATGGGAAACTCAATACGGCTGACTTAATTCTGTGAGTTGTTTCAGACATTTTATGGACGAATTTTGTTTCAATAATATTTGACTGCATTGATGGAAGTATTTGATTTTGCTTTATTTGACAGACTTTCATCAAAATTTTTTGGTAATTTATTACTCCTTGCCTTTGGTGTGAAGCTGACAGATAAAGTCATTGAATAAAGAATCCAACCTAAATTAATCACTAATTGATACGATAGTTTGCTTCTTCTAAAGAATTGTTGCCAATTTTAAATGAGGCACAAAGAGGTGCCAACCCCATTAATAAAAATCACTACAATGAATTATTCCGGCTGTATTCAGTGATAAGAAAGGTACCATGCTCAATGACAGCCTGTGTTTGTGACAAATTTATCTTTATATATTCTATATTTATCTGCAACTTGTACTTGCATTGTGTATTGTCTTGACTTTGTTGAAAAGATATTCTGTACAGCTATTTTTATGGTCATTTTTTTGGGGTCAGTATGTATGTCTGGACATGTGACATCCAAGAATTCAGGATAAAAACGCAATTCAATGGAATTACCAAACAAAACATGATCGACATCTTGAGATTATGACCTTCAAATTAAATGAGCAACATATATTACATCTTTGTAAAAATGCAGCTTCAGGGTACAATTGTACTCTAGAAGGTACAAAATTGTACGAGACTTTAAACAGACCCTTATTCACAAATCAGAGTATTGATCAAATGCTGCATTGACACGTAATTTGGTTTGATTTGCATTCGATGCGTATAAAACAAATACATATTAATATTTTTTTACTCAAAACGTATTTGTAACGTTGCGTACACACATAAAACGTATCGAATATGCATCCAAAATATTTTAGCTATGTATTCCATGTATCTGAACAGTGAACACACTAATAATTTACTTTATTTGTAGGATGTACAGTATGCTGACATAGACCACATGGATACACAGATGGTGTTCACTATTGATCAAGACAAATTTGGAGGACTTGATTCCTACTTCAAAGAATTACAAAAAGATGGAATGCATACCATCATAATTCTGGTTTGTGTTTATTTTTGTGAGACTATCATTCTCATTTTCACTGTCAAAACCTCCATCAAAAACTTGGTCATGTTATTTGATGAGAAGACAGCTTAACCCTTTCCAGGCTGACGATTCCTTGAGGCATCGTGGGCCCTGTGGTTACTATAATGTCCCTCATGGCATTCCATACCCTGGTAATAAATGTTCATGATGCATGAAAGACAGATAGATACTATGGCTAAACAAATAACCCTAAAAGGGCAGAAAATCTAAAGTTTCAGAGTTGAAGGACCCTGTTTAGTACCCATGGAAACCTAACAGTCGCAAAAAGAGAGATTTTGGTGAGGTTAGGGGCTGTGATAGATATTTGTTAATAGTAGAGGTCTAAAAAAGTGCCAGACTATAAGAAGTAATTTAAAAAAAATTTTGGAATTTTTGACACCAAGTTGAATGCAAAAAATGCTGAAATCGGAATTTTTGCCCCTTTTGGCTATCAAGATCCGATCCTCCTGTTAAAAACCAAGGAATTCTCATGCCCTTTATACATGATAGCAAAGAGGGCTGACCACTCTATACATATACACAATATGGCTGGCCTAACTCATCTCTGCATGTTTCCATGGCAACCTAAAACTAAAAAAATGACCAAAGCTGCTATTTTTAGTAGGGTACCCACCTTCCACCTCCTCCACTCCATCCCCTGCCACCCACCATCCCACCCTACTTCTTCCACATACTTGTATAAAGATGCTGTTACAGTGAAAAGTATAAGCTCATTTGCATATAATTTGCATAAGTTTGCAAAGTTTTGAAAGGTCTGCAAAATTAATTTCACCTGTAAAGTGTTATAAACTTGTCTGGTTTAATAGATTTAGATTTTCATTCCAGGGCAAATATCTTCCTTTTGAAGAATTTTGATGACAAACTTATTTTGTGCTAAAAAGGATGAATCAAAACTCTTATGCAACATTGGACTGAAGAAAATGTTTATATTAAAAAGAATAAAGGGGCCCCAATATTTAAACTTTGTTGTAGCATTTAAGAATTTTTTGGGGGGGTTTTTATACACCGCCACACGAAGTGGCGAGATATTATGTGATACCCTCAGTCATGTGTCCGTCTTTGCATCTGTCCATGTGTCTGTCCGTCCCCCGAAGGTTTCCGACTGATAACTTGTGAACGAAATAACATAAATTAAGGTCTTCAAACTTTGTATGTGATTTGTTTACCACAAAACTCAGGCCAAGTTCGATTTGGGGTTCAGAGGTCTTTACTGCAGCGGCGGGGGACATAGCTAGGCATAGCAATCTTGCTAAATTTCAATTCTAAGGAACACTTGTCACATGACAGATACAATGATATACTTCAAATGAATAAATTGTATTCTAACTTGATGATATGTTGCCATTTTTGGCTATATACCACTATCCTATTTCTTTTAATGCCCCGCCTACGATAGTAGGGGGGGGCATATAGTGTCCGGGTGTGTCCGTCTGTTCGTCCGTCCCAAGTCAGGTTTACCCTGCAGTTGATCATATCCTTCCGCCATTTTGATTTGCAAAATTTTACATGAGTTATGGGACTTTATCGACTTTACTGCAGCGGCGGGGGACATAGCTACGCGTAGCAATCTTGTTAAATTTCAAATTCTAAGGAACACTTGTCACATGACAGATACAATGATATACTTCAAATGAATAAATTGTATTCTAACTTGATGATATGTTGCCATTTTTGGCTATATACCACTATCCTTTTTCTTTTTATGCCCCGCCTACGATAGTAGGAGGGGGGCATATAGTGTCCAGGTGTGTCCGTCCGTCCGTTCGTCCGTCCCAAGTCAGGTTTACCCTGCGGTTTAAGTTTTTTTTCTGTGAAGGATGACTATGCTATTATCATGAAACTTTACATAAATACTCATTAGGTTGTGAATATATATGCTGATATTTTGTTTGAACATTTGCCACCATATGTACTTGATCATATTGTGCTGCTATTTTGATTGGACAAATTTTATGGGAGTTATGGGACTTTATCGACTTAATGCATACTACAACATAGGAAGACTTTGTGGACACATCTCCTCAAAATCCAATTAAGGGATTTTGCTGAAGTTTTGCTTGGCTGTTTTCCACCTAATGCAGTTGATCATATCCTTCCGCCATTTTGATTCGCAAAATTTTACATGAGTTATGGGACTTTATCGACTTTACTGCAGCGGCGGGGGACATAGCTAGCCGTAGCAATCTTGCTAAATTTCAAATTCTAAGGAACACTTGTCACATGACAGATACAATGATATACTTCAAATGAATAAATTGTATTCTAACTTGATGATATGTT
>MJUU01030496.1:69643-81337 GCA_002080025.1 Modiolus philippinarum
AAAAAAAAAAAAAAAAAAAGCGCTAACCTTGCTTATAGAAGATAAAAATTTAGTGGTAGGGTGTTCATATTTGGAATGTGACTTCTTTATGATAAGAGCTTTAGGCAAAACCATATTTTTAGACAATTTGACTTTGACATTGCCCTTAGGGTAAGTTTTGAAAAAAGAAGGTAGACATTTGATGGTAGGGTGTTCGTATTTGGTATGAGGAGAAAGCTTTTTAGTGGTTCAGTATTTGTAGTTATTTTGACCTTGACCTATACCCTGAGGGCAGTTTAAAAAAAAATTATTTTGACTCTTAGAAGTTGTTTAGAGATAGGATGTTTATATTTGGAATGTGACTTTCTTATGTTGAGAGCTTAATTCTAGTAGTGCCATAGTTGTAGATATTTTGAGCTTTACATTGCTTTGAGGGCAATTTGAAAAAAAAAATTGAATCTTGCTTAAAGAAATTATTCTTTTAATGGTAGGATTTTCTTTCTGGCAATTTTTTGTGACTTAAATCACATCTAAAATTTTTTAGAACATTACAACTATGCAAATGTAAAACTTTGAAGTTTTTTGTGCATTGAGGTCACTGGCTATATTGTCTTCTGACAACTCTTGTTTCTTTTTTTGTTAATACAAAAAAATGAGACAGAAATTAGAGATTACATATACAGTGGATTTCGGTTATTTGCATAACCTATTTGTCAGGATAAATTATTCTTATAACCAGAGTATTCTATTAAACGAAGTTGATAATCTGAGTGTAAGAACCGGAAGTTACCAGGAAGTCAGCATGTAGAGGACATACCTTAAGATCCAACATGTTACATTTGCATATTTGTTTCAAATAAAATCTGTATCCTTACGTTGTTGTGTTGATTATTCGGATAGTATCGGTAATTACTATGGATTTATTTGTAATGTATTTCTTTTTTTACCATCTATGAATAAATCTATATTAATTCCGATATATCCGCTTCAATTGTTGAAATGTTCATTGTCTGTGTTCTTATATTGTTATGAAGTGTGTTTGCTTGACCCAGTTATGTTTCCAGAAAATACATTCATGTGACGTAATTTCTCTTCCTGTGCTTTTGAATACGGGAAAGATTTTATTGTGTATTGATGACTAGGCAATGAAAATTAGAGAAAATCGTTTATCATATTTATTCAGCACTACATATAATTATTTTTTGAATAACAATACATCAGAAAACATTCAATTAAGATTCACATAAGACTTTTAAATCAATGAAAGCACTACGTTGCACATTACATATCACATTACAAAATAAACAAGCACTACATTTAGAGTTTATAAATTATCAAGTTCATATGGTATCCACTGGGTAAATTCAGTCATCATAGATTGGCGTTTTGATGCGGCGAATATCTTGTGTATCTGATCTTCGAATTTGTAATAGGTGCTGAAGTCGGTACATTTAGCTTCTTCCATGGCACGTCGAAGTGTTAGAAGGCATGTGTTTGACTCAGCTGAAGTTACTGGTAGTTGAAATTCTGAGTCATCATCATCACTTTCATCTAAGTCTGGAGAAATAGTTGGTTCATCTTGTAGAATAGTAGCGGCAATGTCACTGTCAGTAGGCATACCATGACACTCAGTGTCCTGGTCAACTTCTTCAATGTAGGATGCGAAGTCTGTGCATGAAATCTCTGGTGGGCAGACTATATCGTCGTGTGAAATTTCTACTGGGTCTGATGACTCTGAGTCTGATGTTTGAGTAAATCCAGCTTTTCTGTAGCAGTTGATGATTGTAGTGGGTTTTACATCTCTCCAGGCTTTGGTAAGCATGTGTACTGCATCGAGTAAGTTTACTTTCTTGGCTAAGTTGTTGGCATTGAAGTCTGGGTTGTTGTCAATCTCATTTACAACTTTATGTACAACTTGGGACCTGTAGTGGCCCTTTAGATTTCTTATAATGCCTTGGTCACAAGGCTGTATCACTGATGTTGTATTTGGTGGGAGAAACACGAGTTTGATGTTGTCGAGTTTGTCTGCTGCTGTCTGTGGGTGTGCACTGCAGTTGTCTACGAGGAGGAGTATGTGACGTTGCTGTCGGCGCATATCTTTGTTGAACTCTTTTAACCAGTTGGTGAATATCTCTGAAGTCATCCACGCATTTTTGTTGTTGTAGTAGGTGATGGGTAGTGTCTTTTTCCCTCTGAAACAGCGTGGTTCTTTACTCTTGCCAATGACGAGTAGTTTTCTTTTGTCGGTGCCTGACATGTTGCATGTAATGAGTGCAGTTATACGATCTTTTAATTTTTTACTGCCACTCAGTTGGTCATTCTTTTTAGTTAGAGTACCATCTGGTAGAGCTCTATAATAGATGCCAGTTTCATCGGCATTGTATATGTCGTTTGGGTGGTAGCTCTGTAGAAGATCGGGTAGAATGTTGGTAACCCAGTTGTCTGCAGCGGGTAAGTCGGCATCTTTCTTTTCACCATGTTGTTTTTTGAATACGATTGAGTTGCGTGTTTTCCATCTCGATAGCCAGCCTGAAGTAGGGTTGAATTCTGGTTGGTGAAGTTCTTTTGCAAGATCTTTGGCCTTCTCCTCGAGGATAGGGCCATTAATTGGTATATCTCTAGACCTTGCGTTGTTGAACCATGTCGTTAAAGCAGCTTCAACGTTGCCAGATTTACCGGATCTCTGTCTTTTGCGTTCAGGGTTTGAGTTGGATTCGAATTGATTGCGAATTTCTTCCCGTTTTGCTGAAATACGGGATATCTGGGGTTGGGAACATCCCAGTTTCTTGGATATCTCTGTCTGTGACATTTTCATGTCAAGAAGTTTAACAACTTCATACTTGTCAGCAAGTGAAAGATCGTTAAGTTTACTTTTTTTTTTTTTCTAAGGTATTTCGGGCAAATTAGGGGGCTAACAATTTACAAAATACAAATTTAACAAAAAAAAAAAAAAAAAGGTCTGTGGTCTGGGGCTTATTTCGCCCTTTATTGTTATTCAAACTAAATTTATTGTCTCTTTTCTAAAAGTCTTTCAATCGAAGATTGTACTTTTCAGCAATTTTCTACATTTTCTCTACTCTTTCTTTGGTGTACACAAAATTGTCTTGATGTCTTAGGTCGTACCAATGTTCATGACTTCTTTTAACATTCAGATACAATTGTTCGTCTTTCTTTTTCAAGATTTCCTTATAGGCTTTTGATGTTGATTCCAATACTAGGAGGTAGCTCTCTCTTTCTGGTATTTCAAATATAAAAGTTTCCTGTGGCAAATCGAATGTTACTTTCCCTACTTCTAGTTGTTTTCTAGGCTTAGTGACTTTAACCGGAGACAGTGTTTTCCAATATATTCTCGGTGCTGGATGTGATGTCACTGCTTCCTAACTGTCTTTTTGGTACCATTCTTACTCGGTCAACTTCGGCTGGTTGGACCACTGGTTCTTCCAAGCTGTCCATCGTGCCTAGTGGTGTAGCGGTTACGTTTCTCCTCTCTGTTGATGTTGAAGGTTGTGAAGGAACTGGACTACCAAGTTCATTCTGCTCGTTTTCAACAGGGTCAATATCTGGGACGCAGGTATCAGCAGAGGCGGCTATCTCTTCCTGTGGCTGATTCTTCCTGGTGATAAAGTCTTGTAGGCGTCGTTTGTTCCGCTCCATTCTAGACTTAGATGACCTTTTCCGTCTTGTAGTTTGTCGAGATGGTATGGCTGCTTCACTCTTTTCTGTGGTGCTGTTCCATCTTACTACTAGCTTGTATCTTCCGTTCCTAGCTGACAAGTCCCAACTGGCGGATTGACTTTCAAGCAGGTGTAGGATTGTGAACACATCCACGGTCAAGGTGGAACGAGGTTGATTATCACTCGTCTCGTCATCAGACATGACTTAGCCGGCCGCCATCTTGATTTCTAGTTTGTTTATACGACGGCTGACCGTATAACGTTTACGCTTAGACATCTTACTTTGAGAATGATTCCACTTAGTAACTATCCATATTTATAGCAAAATTAATAAACTGACAAGCTGTCTGAACTACCCAAGCTACAAGTGTTCACTTGTCAACTTAATCACTAATTAAAATTCTCTTTGATATTTGATTAATTTATTAATCACCTAATTACATTTGATAATCATCCACATCCACCTAAATGACCTTTTTTCTTTTGAAGTCGTCATTAATGGCAATCAAAACAGAGTGTCAAACTTTAAATCATTGTTTTAATCATGTAACAAACATCTAAATATAGAACGATAAATTTACCTGTGTATTTATGTGTCAATAATGGCGACTTTATTGTTGGCTTGGTTTTGAAAGGGCTTTTGGCTAAATATAATTGTAAACACTGTTTTGCAACATTTATTAAGTAACATTTTAATTAAATTTTATTTCAAAAACAATTTATATGCACAATAAAGATACAATAAATGTACAATCATAGATGCATGATCAATCGTCTTCCGACTGGTTCAGCTGGATCTTCGGAGTTTGTGTGTCTGAAAGTTCAAATAAATGGTATGGTTATTCGATTAACTGCATTTTTTTTTTATTCGTACAGAAAAATTCTATTCAATTAACCGAATTATGCTAATAACCGCTATTCGATTAAACGGAAGATTTAACACTGAAAGAATAGCAAATGGCTCGGTGCAGAGAATTTCTATCCAATTAACCAAATTATTCTTATAAGCGATATTCGATTAAGTGGAGTTGACTGTACATGTATATTAATCTTGCATTAAACCTGGCCAAATAGTAAGTGGAAAGATTAACTTTCAAGTAATTTTTTTAATTCACAAAATGAAAAGAAAGATTCTTGTTGAATTTAAGAGAAATACACCTGTAGATAGATATTATACACTTGTATAGAATATATGTGAGCTTTGAAATTAATATGATTTTCTGATTTTCTTTAGGTATGCTGGAATTTAACTTGTTTGGGATACCCTATGTAAGTAACTGTACACAAATTACTTTGTACTAGCATCTTATTTCTAGCTATCTCACAAATTTGTTTGGCACAAAGATATAGAAATTATATACTTCATGTTAAGAAATAATGCCTAAATACTGCAATGTAATAATATAATGTATCTGAATATCACAATCTAAAACTATTTTTGACTTGTATGAAATAAAGATCAGATAATTAGCACAAACTTGGACTGCAAATGATTTCACCATACAGAATATAATGAGCATCAAACTCTGCCTGCTGGGCAAGCTTATAAAAATAATTTCACCTTTCAAACCATAATGAGCACAATCTAAATGAATTGCAAGGAAAGCTGCAACAAATCAATAAATACACTTGTGCAAAAAAAATCCCCTTAAGAGAAAATTACTTGTTTTTAGACTGCTTTACTCAAAATTTGACAAATTCATGTATATTGAACAATTACATGTATATTTTTTAACTTTGAGCAATTTGTTGTGTACTGAACAGATTCTTTTGATTTTTTTCACAGATAGGGGCAGATATTTGTGGATTTTTTCAAAATACCACAACTCAGCTATGTAAAAGATGGATGCAGCTAGGAGCATTTTATCCTTTCTCCAGAAATCATAATGGTAAAGGATTTATTGTAGGTATCTGTTGTTGTAATTATATAGATTCTACAATAAGATTTAGTTTATAATGAAATTTTTCACATCAGGTTCAAATTTTCAAAGTATTTAAAAATGTGACTTGCTGAGCTTTCAAACATTTGAAATTAATTTCATGAGATATGTGGTAAATTTCATTTTTTTTTCTAATTGTTCCCAAATTGGACTTTTTTGGCACACTTTTCTCAGCAACTGCGTACAACAGCCACTTGATATTCTGGATGGTTCTTCAGTATAGTGTCCTATATTGTGGCTCTCCTTTTCAGCCATATGGCAGCACAACTTCCTGTTTACCGACTTTGTGCGTTCCTTACTTTTCATTTTCCAAATTGGACTTTCTCCTCACACTTTTCTTAGCAACTGAACAAGACAGCCACTTGATATTTGGTATGATGCTTCAGTATGGGGTACTTTACTCTGTCTCCCCTTTTACACAATATTGATATCCAAACTGCCGAACCAAGTCATATAAGGATAGTTTCTTCCCTACAGTTCTTAACTTATGGAATAAATTAGATCATCAAACTAGGAATATCTAGTCACTACCTCAATTTAAGACTAAACTTAATGAAGATATTGATAAAATTCCTATTTACTATTCTTTTGGGTCTCGCTCAATAAACATTTATCATTGCCAACTTCGTAATGAAGTGAGCAACTTAAACCACCACTTGTATCAGTCTTATCTGTCTGACAGCTCACAGTGTGCTTGTGGGGATGAAATTGAGGACAATTTTCACTATTTTTATGTCTGTCCTCGTTTTATTAGACAACGAATACATCTCTTCCATACTCTTAGAAAATTTCAAGCTTATTTGAATATAGATACTTTACTTAGTGGGTCATCCGATTTAACCATTGAGGAGAATATTGAAATATTTGAGGCAGTCCAACACTTTATATTTATGAGTAAAAGGTTTACATGAAATTGGAAAAATATGTCTTACTTTTTATGTAGCTCCACCCCCACCCCCTATTATTTTTCTACTTTTTTTTGGTTATAACTTAAACATATCATTACCACATGTACCATAAATAATGAATTTATTATTAAAAGCTTATTTCTTATTATTGATGGACCAATTCATTAAACCATCTCACTTCTATAAAGTCAATTTACAAATTTAATCAACATTTTTTAATTATTATATTGTACCCTTTGTGTCATTAAGAAACCATAATAATATAAGCTGTCTTTTATTGATGTCTAATTCCACTGTTTATTGATATAATTTATTTACTAATGTATGATATTATTATTTGTGTTGTAATGTAAATTGTACATGTTATATTCCATCTTGTTTGAAGGAGAGGATTAGTATAGGCATTGCCTGTTATCCAATCCATTTGTTTTTGACAATAAAATTATTTGAATTGAATTGAATTGATATCCTACTTCCTGTTTACTGCCTTAATGTCTTTCTGTCTTTCTGTCTATCCATTACACTATTTTCATCTTATTTTTCTCTATAACTGTGTCAGTGCTTGTATCGTGTCCACACTTGTTTAACCTTGTCGTTTGATTTTGATCAGGTCAAATAACATCAGTTCTTTGGTGTTGGCCAGGACTTCTCACTTATGACCAAAACACCAATATAAACGATATATATTTGTAGTGTAGGGCAAGTTTTTCTTGTTTTTTTTTTTTACTCCTTATATATTTGGAATATTCCTGCATTATGTTTTGTAAAAAAATTGTTAAATGAAGGGGAGACATATGCTTTAGCTTGCTAAAGTAGTCACTTCTAGCTTTTTGTTTATGTTTTAGCCACAAGATCCTGGTGTTCTGGGACCAGAGGTAGCTAATGCCTCAAGAGAAGCCTTGGAAACCAGATATTGGTTACTTCCTTATCTGTACACACTATTCCACAGAGCCCATGTAGATGGCCATACTGTAGCTAGACCTATCCATCATGAGTAAGTTTTTTTCATCTTTATCTGCTTATAATATAATGTACATGCATGACAGATATTAGTATTTTAAACTTTTTTTGTCTACATAGGTTCACTTTGAACAACAAATGGAATTTTTGAGTCTTGATATTAAATCATGTAAAGTGTCAACATTAACCAAAAATAAATGATGGCTAGTTTTTCAAATAGTTAGATACTAAATATAGCCTCTGCATTTTTGAAGACATTGGCCTCATTGTTTATTTTGCAAATGTCTTTAAATAATGCTTGTCCAGTTTTGGGCTTAGATGTATCATGATATTAATTCATTATTCTAAGGTAATTTTTCTTTGATAAATGAATTTAATAATTATTTACTTTTTATAGATTTCCTAAAGATGCTAATGCTTTAGAAATAGATGAACAGTTCCTGTGGGGAGCCTCCCTATTGATCTCTCCAGTATTGTATGAAGTAAGTCAAAATGAGAAATGGTAGTAAAGCATCTGGCATACCAAGGGAGGTTATTTAACATTTTTATACCCTACCACATGAAGTGGCGAGGTATTATGTGATACCCTCAGTCATGTGTCCGTCTATCCATCTGTCCGTCTGTCTGTCTGTGCGACTGATAACTTGTAAACGAAATAACACAAGTTCTTCAAACTTGGTATGCAACTTTTCTACCACAAAACTTAGGTAAAGTTCGATTTTGGGTTCAGAGGTCCAAGAAGGGGTTCTGGAGTTATGCCCCTTGAAACTTTGAAATTTTGCGAATTTTAGGGTTTCTGACTAATAACTTGTGAAAGAAATAAAACAGGGTCTTCAAACTTGGTATGTAAGTTGTTTACCAGAAAACTCAGGTAAAGTTCGATTTTGGGTTGAGAGGCTCAAGGGGTTCTGTAGTTAAGCCCCTTGAAACTTTGAAATTTTGAGAATTTAAGGGTTTCCGACTGATAACTTGTGATCAAAATTACATGGTGTCTTCAAACTTGGTATGTAACTTGTTTACTACAAAACTCAGGTCAAGTTTGATTTTGGGTTCAGAGGTCCAAGGGGTTCTGGAGTTCTGCCCCTTGAAACTTTGAAATTTTGCGAATTTTAGGAATTCAGACTGACAACTTTTGAACGAAATTGCATACTGTCTTCAAACTTGGTATGTAAATTGTTTACCAGAAAACTGGAGTCAAGTTTGATTTTGGGTTCAAAGATCCAAGGGGTTCTGGAGTTATGCCCCTTGAAACTTTGAAATTTTGCGAATTTTAGGGTTTGTACTCATAACTTGTGAATGAAATAACACTGTCTTCAAACTCGGTAAGTAAACTGTTTACCACAAACCCAGATGAAGTGTAATTTTGGGTTCAGTGGTACACATAGTTCTGGAGTTATGCCCCTTTTAACTTAGAAATTTTGTGAAACAGGGCAGGATATCATGTAATGCACCATTACTATTTTTGTGAAATATGAAGGGTTTTCCGGAAAGATTATAAATACAAGACTTAATCAAGGGAGGTAATTTAATGTTTTTGTAAAACATGGAGGCATGTGGTGTACAGAAAGATTATACAAGGCATTAATGTGTTGCCTTCACCAATAGTGTGAGGCGACAAGTAGGGATCATTTAAGTCGTCTTCTGTAGTCGTTATTGTTGTCCCTCCCACATTTTAGTAACACTTTTCTTAGCAACTACAAATTACAGCCACTTGATATTTTGTATGTGACTTCATAATGGCTTCCATATTGTAGTTATTGAATTCAGGTCTGTCTCACATCCACATCTACTTCCTGTTTATTGACTATGAATATTTTAAACAAGTGCTGTCAATAGTAAAAACTTTGGATACACTTTTCTCAGCCACTATAGATCATATCTACTTGAAATTTTGTAAATGATTTAAGTATGGAATTCCATAATTGGCTTATCAAATTTGGGTCTGTCAGAAATCTACTTCCTGTTTATCAATTTAGAATTTTGTGTTTCTGACAACAGCAGTGCATGCAACACAAGTCTTCCATGGAAGACTCACAATTAATCCAGGGATAAGATTTAACAAGAATTTCTACAAGGCAAGTTCAGGCATGATCAGGGGAGGTAATTTAACATTTTTGTGAAATATGAATGGTTGTTATTATTATAAATACAGATTAATACATGGACATTTCCATATTTGCCTGGTTATTATCCCGAGACACCCATATTGGCCTGAGACGAAGTCGAGGGACAATATGGGTCGAGGGATGATAATCGGGTCAATATGGAAATGTACATGTATTAAACTTTTTATTACATACTTCCGACGTTTAGAAATGCCAGGCCAATATGGACCGGAAGTCGTTTATTTGCCCAGGCCAATATGGACCGGAAGTCGTTTATTTTGTCTGAGATGCACGAGAAGCATAAAATAACCTATTATTTTCCTGGGGTGTGAAAATATGGACAGTTTACTTCCGGGCATATTGATCATACAAAAACGCTGTTATTTCTACTAAGTATGTAATAAAGCATTATATTAAATTTCTGTGAATTCAGCTCTCAATGAGCTTCTTGATTAACTACATTTAGAAATTCAAGTGTGGTCTTAATGTTTTATTTATTAATTATAGACATATCAGTAAAGAATCAGGTTAGATAACTCTCCGGATAAAAATCTGTGACCGTTTGTTTGAACTGATATTTTATTGTGAAATAATGTAATTAAATGTTTGATATAGGTAAAATATTTAACTTAGGTATTATGATTCTTTCTGCACAATGTTTGTTTATTTAATATTTGGATATAAAAAATGCCAGATTTTTAAAAATTTCATATGATGGTAAATTTCCATAAAACTGCATTTTCAGTAGGTTAACTTGGGAACCCACTAAAACCCATCTAGCAAATGGAAGATTTATACTTCACATATCTGCAGTGCAAATTTCATTACAATCGGACCTATGGAAGTTTTTGCTTAAATGTTTACAATGTAAATTTTTGTAGTTTTTGTGCGTGGTCTTTTTATTTTGGCTCGAGTTATGTTCCTTTGGCCACAAATCTTTAGTTTTTCCCACTTTGAATGTGCTGCCATCTGGCGTTAATTGATATACCTATTAATTAGCATTGAACTTCTGCAATTTTTAAGATATATTTAGAATCTTCCAATGTGAAATCTAAATTTGAATCTACTGTATGCTTATATTCTAAGGACACATTTAAAAACAATTCCATATTCTAATTAATTAATACAGGATCAAACAGAACTGAAGTATTATATTCCAGCAGGAAGATGGTATGACTTTTACACAGTAAGTATTTTTTTTTTCAGTCTAGCATGATAAATACTATGTTTAGATTAAAATATTTTACTTCAAAGTAGAAATGAAATAAAGTCTGAAATTCAAATTAAAAAGGTTGGTTTATTGTTGCATAAGGAAATTTTGTTGAAGAATATTTACTCACAAAAAGCTGCCTGATAAAGAAATTTGTATTCTGTAGAAGGCAAAGAAATTTGCCAAGCTAGTCTACTATTCAAAGTAAATTTAAGGACAGTTCATACATCTATGTTTAAAATGTATCATGATATGATGTGAAATTATTAATGGAAACAAACAACAACTTGTGTGTAAAATTTGTGAAATGTCCTCATGTAGTTATCTTTCATACAGTGCTTTCCTCACATTAAATCTTTTGTTTATCAGGGTTCATACAGTACCGGACCAAAAGATAAAACTATGCCAGTTAATTCTGATACAAAGACACAGCTACATGTAAGGGGAGGAAGTATTTTACCCATGCAGGAACCTGCAAATAACACCGTTTACAGGTAATTTAAAGTACAGACTTTGATGTTCACATATTTTAGGGTTTTTACCTGCGTCACCAACGGTGACCGCAGGTCTAGGAGCCGCTCGACTCCGTCCATCCGTCCGTCCGTCCGTCCGTCACGCTTTGGGGGTACCAAGTTTGTGTAATCTGAAACTCCGACACCTTTAACCCGATACTTTTGAAACTTTGCACAGTTGTTCTGGACACATTGAAGATGTGCACCTCCCCTTTTGGTGAGATTTGGAAAAAAATTGTGGAATTAATCCATTGTTGAACTTAGTCATTTTTTCATCAAATTTTAACATTACGGTACTGAGTATGTGTAATCTGAAACTCTGACACCTTATATCTGATGCTTTTGAAACTTTGCACAGTTGTTCTGAACATATTAAAGATGTGCACCTCCCCTTTTGGTGAGATTT
>MJUU01030496.1:91169-110771 GCA_002080025.1 Modiolus philippinarum
AAATGTCTGTGTGAGCCTAATTTGGAGGTACTTTACATTGTGACATCAGGTGTTTTATGAATTTAAGTAATGGTTGCAATTGTTGTATCACAAAAATCAACACGTCTGGATTGTGGGAGATCAACATTTCATGGGTCATCTCCCATCGTCAACAAACATTTACAGAAAAATTCTTTCTTTTCAGTTAAATTGACAAGATGACATTACAAGGGGAAAGGAATTTGATGAGTAGTTTTCATACCCTTCCACACATAGTGGTAGCTTATCATGGGTCTCTGTTGTGTGTATTTCTGCCTGTCCATCAGTCCTCTGAAGGTTTCTGATGATAGTTAAATTGTGAACAAAATGAAATACTGTCTTCCCACTAATGTTGTTCTAGATGTTCTAGTTAGTGCGTTTGAAGTTATTCCCTTTTAAATATTTAAATTTTTATCTAAATTTTAGGGTTCCTCCTTATAAAATGTGAAAAATAATGTTTCCAAAATTGATGTGTAAATTCTCAACTCCAAACTCGGTCCAAGTATTATTAAGTGCTTAGAGGAGAGGGTGGTTTTTAGGTTATTTCCCCTGTATTGAAAAAAAAGGTGTCAGAGTATTATGTAATGTACCATCACTATTTTTCTTTATGTTGAATAGCACTACACTTGTACTATAATTTATAACATGTAGTTCTAGTTGCAATTCAAGTATTGCAGTAAAAATTTAACTGAAAAGGAAAGAACTATAAATTTGTGTGAAGTTACATAAACAGTTAATTGCGAAATAGGAGTTAATTGTGCTTCCATCAATTGCATGTATTTTACTTGCTTATCAGGAAATTTGTGTGCTTACCCTAGCCGACACTGTTAATACAGGTACATGTATGTATTACTTTTTTGTAGGTGTTGATATTGAGTGATTTAAACAAACCATTAAAAGACTGGTTTAGTTATTCTTGGACTAGGTAAATATAAACTTTGCTTTGCATCATGAAATTATTTCAAAGCTTACTTTGGTTTCATGAAGTGCTTGTTTCTAAGGTCTGTATGAAAATTTTGAAATTGATTTTTGCTACATTAGAATCATGCATTTTGATAGTTCTTGTAACAAAATAAATGTGAACATGATATAAGCTGAATATGACAAACAGTAGCTTTAAAATGTTATATTTGGGGTTGTTCCAGAAAAAAAGACATGAGGGTCTGNCTATCCAATTGCAGTTATAGTTTGCAGACGAGTTTTGTTCATAGGTATATTTTACACATACAAGTGTGGACACCAAAGCGACTGTTGTCACAATTCTGGACCTAACACCCTTTGTAAATTAAGAGGTATCAGTTTAAACTACTGTAAGTGTTGGTACCACAAAAAATATCCAGGTGGGATCTTATATCCAAAAAAAAAGTGAGGGGCATAAAGCTTGACAATATTCTGGCAATGTGTTGATGGTGATTTTGAACAATTTTTTGTTGTTTTTTTTTTGGGGGGGGAAGCTCATATATGATCATCTCCTTTCAAAAGTGTTAAACACATGTTATTTTGGGTATACAGATAGTTTGATGAAGAATTCTCTCAACTTTATTTGTTTTTTGGTAACAACCGCCTATTTTGTCCTCTTCATCCATCTTCGATCTTCCATTGGTACATGTCCAGCTACTCTGAATTTCTATATTTATTAATGCATGTCTCATTGTATCACTTTATTGCTTGCTAGGTGGTATTTGTTTTGTTACAAGTCATTATGAGGGTTTCCTGTTATCAGTTGTTTAAAGTGTGGCTTTAATAATATTTGATTTAATCCTTAAAATAGCAAAGTAAGTGAGAACCGAACCGTCAGTCTAAAAAGAACAATCCAAGGACAATGGCAACGCCAGAAAAACAAAAAAACGAAGACATAACATGAGCATGACACAGAAAAGAAAATGAAGACACGCACATATACAAAAATGAACAACACGGACCCAATAAAAACCATGGGTGAGATCAGGTGCACCGGTAGAGTAAGCATCTCCTGCTTCTTATAAGACACCCGCAAAGTTTTGTTTATATAATCAGTAAAAAATGCACCCTAATTATATTTGTGCTTAAGAAAAGATACATGTTCTCATCATCTGGTTGTTGGTTTGGTTGCAGGTCTTCTTCGTCGTCGGAAGACATAAGTTCCTGATGAGGTTCAAAAGTTGGATCATTCATTTCATCTTTGAATGGTGAAGAGAATGCTGTGTCACAACTGCTGACTGATGATAACCTAGCTTGTACCTTTATTTTGACAGGTTTGTTTGTGGGCTCTCGGTCATAAGGCCTAACCGATAGAAACACAACCTTCATCTCAGGCTTTTTGATGTAAAATCAAAATCTGTTTGTGTCTCTGAAATATAAATAATATCTTGTTATAAAATATGATCTTCTGTACTAGGGGATATTCAAAAAAAGATGGCGGAAGGTCACATTAAATACATAATATATTTTTTATATATTTTATAGATTTCATACTTCTAAACAATAAATATTAAATTGATATTGTATGGGTGGTTGAAACTGACATTTTTCTAAGAATTTCGTAAAGCAAATTTCTGAGAGAAAATACCTCGGCATAATATTCCATGTTAAAAAAATCTGGTAATTTAATATCATTTACCTTTAGTTACCATCTGTACAACAGGTTTGCTTCTGAATTTCCTAAATTTAAAAACAAAAATCCAGAAAACGGAGAGGGGTTCAACGCCTCAAAACCCGTCTCATTTGATCCGCCAATGTTGATTCATGTATATAAATCTACTTTTTAGTGTGTGTGGGTGGGGGTATAACATCAGTTGGTTATTTCTTCAACTGCAGCCATCCTTGTTCTGATCCTTGTTCTCAAAATAGGGAATACACACCTGTAGCTATACCTGTTCAACACAGGAATATACACAATACGTAATTACTAATGCTCTCACTTTTTGGTAATCTGGGATTACCTAAATAAGTGTCCTTTTGTATTTGATTTAAATTGTAGGGTCGATTTGAAAACACTGAAATAATTTTGTTTTAAACAGAAGGGTATATCCCTCATGCAAAGCTCTGTCCTTAGCTGAATTCTGGCTTTTCTTTTTAGACCCTTCTGATTATTTGTTCTCTATCAGCATACACACCTTTTTCGGTAAATGGGCTTCCAAAGGTTTTGGTTTTATCTGCACTGACGAGATATAAGTTGTCGCATATACAGAAAAATTTCAGTAACTTCGGTATTTTGTTATATATGTAACGATATTTAGGTTTGGGACTGAAATCAAGATGACGAAAAAGATGCTTTTGATTTCAAACTATGCTATTACACAGGCTCTTGATTTTGTATCCATTCATAATTGTCGTGACCTACGTGTAACGGCAAAATTATGATAACAATTTATTCATGCTACCTACTACATGCTTCAATGATCATAGGAAAAAAGGCGTAGTATGAAGTTCACCTTTAGGTTGAAGTTTTTTTATCTGTAAAGGGTGTATTCTTTTATCATGAAACTTTATATAAATACACATTAGGGTATAATTAAACAAAAAACATAATAGAAATGCATCAATGTTTTGTTTTGGGTCGTTTTAACCTGGATATGTGATGTTGTCTCCTTGACATCTACCCCATTTCCTTTCTTTTTCAATGTATCAATGCTACCAACTTCATGCTTCAATGATCCTGGAAAACGGGGTAGTATGAGGTTAAACCTCAGGTGTAGGTTGTTTCTGCGACGGATGTATGGTATTATCATGAAACTTTATATAAATATGAAAAAGAAAGGAAATTGGGTAAATGTCAAGGAGACAACATCCCAACTCCAGGTTTAAACGACCCCAAAACAAAGCATCTTGGGTTCACCGTACGGTCTTCAACACAGTGAGGAACCCATACCATATAGCAAGCCCTAAGTGATCCCCCAAAAAATAAAAAAAAAGTGAATAAATCAATGGAAACAAACCACATCCATTAACCCGAATATTAAGAAACTAAAATTTTATAAGAAGACAAGGACGAACCAATTACCACCATATTCCTGACTTGGGACAGGCGCAAAAATAAATGCACATTAGAATATAAATAAACAAAAAAAAAATAAATATTTTCCCATGCCACCAACTTCATATATCCCTTGTCATGAAAAAAGGGGGATAGTAAGAAGTTTAACCTCCTTTCTGTGAAGGATGTACGCTATTATATTAAACGCTATTAAATAAAAAATTAGGGTATACATAATTAAACAAAAATCATAATACAAATATATATGAAACAAACTCCCTGCATTACTAATCACGAAATATACCATTGTTCAAAACAGTTGCAAGGCTTGGCATGTGTCCGTTAGAAACATATTTTTGTTACATATATTTTATATACATAAAAGCCTGGAGAAAATAAATTAAAATTTCTTCGTGTCTGCAACTACGTGCTCACATGAAATTATAGCGTTAAAAATTTAAACCCAAAATAAAATGTCTTTTTCCTCGATATGTCATGTATGAATACGCTTCCGTATGTATGTTTAGTTAACTTGTTTCTTAAAAAATGCCTTTTATTCTCTTTTGAATTTTCCACCAAAAACGATAGCTGAAATCATGTCATCTTATTGTATCAAGCATTTTAAGGAATTTCTGGATTTTGGTGCCCCGTTCCGATATGTATTTGTTGAATAACATATGAAATTTATAAAATCTTTTTTTTTACGAAGCCAGCTTACGAAACTCTGAACTGAGAGTCCTTTCACCTTCTTGATATACATGTACCTGATATAAATACGATTTTAATATCTTCCTCCTGTCCATTCTGTTAATTACTTAGAATTTTACACTGTATCAAATGCCACAACGACACCTAAAATGGTTTACTTAATTTCTTACAATTTTTTTTATCATTTGTACCTTTAAACGTTCAAAATAAAATGATTTCCCTTCGAAGTAAGATATAATGAAATAGTTGTATTAAACAGTCAAATTTCATAAAGGATCATAAAGGTAAGAATAAAAACAATTTTTGTTATATCTGTCCAATTGCAGTTATAGTTTGCAGACGAGTTTTGTTCATAGGTATATTTTACACATACAAGTGTGGACACAAAACCGGCTGTTGTCCCAATTCTGGACCTAACACCCTTTAAAAATTAAGAGGTATCAGTTTAAACTACTGTAAGCGTTGGTACCACAACAAATATTCAGGTGGGATCTTATATTTTAAAAAAGTGAGAGGCATAAAGCTTGGCAATGGTCTGGCAATGTGTTTTTCCTTTCAAAAGTGTTAAACACATGTTATTTTGGGTATACAGATAGTTTGATGAAGAATTCTCTCAACTTTGTTTGTTTGTTCGTTTTTTGGTGACAACCGCCTATTTTGTCCTCTACACCCCTCTTCGATCTTCCACTGGTACATGTCCAGCTATTCTGAATTTCTATATTTATTAATGCATGTCTCATGGTATCACTTTATTGTTTGCTGGGTGGTATTTGTTTTGTTACAAGTCATTATGAGGGTTTCCTGTTATCAGTTGTTTAAAGTGTGGCTTTAATAATATTTGATTTAATCCTTAAAATAGCAAAATCTTGTTTATATAATCAGTAAAAAATGCACCCTAATTATATTTGTGCTTAAGATACATGTTGTCATTATCTGGTTGTTGGTTTGGTTGCAGGTCTTCCTCATCGTCGGAAGGCATAAGTTCCTGATGAGGTTCAAAAGATGGATCATTCATTTCATCTTTTGTACCCATTCATAATTTTCATGACCTATTTGTAACGGGAAAATCATGATAAAATTTATTCATGCTACCTACTTCATGCTTCAATGATTATAGCAAAAAAGGGTAGTATGAAGTTCACCTTTAGGTTGAAGTTTTTTTTATCTGTAAAGGGTGTATTCTTTTATCATGAAACTTTATATAAATACACATTAGGGTATAATTAAACAAAAATCATAATAGAAATGTATCAATGTATCAATGCTAGCAACTTCATGCTTCAATGATCCTGGAAAACGGGGTAGTATGAGGTTAAACCTCAGGTTTAGGTTGTTTCTGCGACGGATGTATGGTATTATCATGAAACTTTATATAAATATGAAAAAGAAAGGAAATTGGGTAAATGTCATGGAGACAACACCCCAACTCCAGGTTTAAACGACCCTTAAACAAAGCATCTAGGGTTTACCGTACGGTCTTGAACACAGCGAGGAACCCATACCATATAGCAAGCCCTAAATGGCCCCTAAAAAAAGTAAAAAAGTGAATAAATCAATGGAAACAAGCCACATCCAATAACCCGAATATCAAGAAACTAAAATTTTATAAGAAGACAAGGACAAATCAATGACCAACATATTCCTGACTTGGCACAGGCGCAAAAATAAATACACATTAGGATATAAATAAACCAAAAAAAAAAGATAATTATTTTCCCATGCCACCAACTTCATACATCCCTTGTCATGAAAAAAGGGGGATAGTAAGAAGTTTATCCTCCTTTCTGTGAAGGATGTACGCTATTACATTAAACTTTATTAAATACACATTAGGGTATACATAATTAAACAAAAATCAGAATACAAATATATATTCCACAGATGTACCTGATATAATTACGATTTTAATATCTTCCTCCTGTTCATTCTGTTAATTACTTAGAATTTTACACTGTATCAACTGCCACAACGACACCAAAAATGATTTACTTTTTTTATCATTTGTACATAACTACATGAGCCTTTAAATGTTCAAAAATGCAATGCACTACCTATTGAAAGTAGATCTATTAGGATAGATATTACGAAATAAGTGTATTTAACTATTCCTTATTGACAGTAAAAATTCATAAAGGTAAGGATAACATTTTTTTGTTATATTGTTTGTCCGATTGCATTTATATTTTGAAGACGAGTTTCGTTCAAGGGTATATTTTAAATATAATACTTTTATATCGGTGACACCACTAGGACATTTGTGCTAGCTCAAAAATTTCTTTAAAAAAATATAGAAAATAAAGAATCACAGGTATATACTGTCCTTCAAAAAAACAATCTTCTATGATAGATAAATAAGTAAAATTTACCATGAGATTACTGACAGACAGTTGATGATGGGAAGCAAAACCTAAAATCCTTCTTGATCTTTGAGATCCCTGTATGCACTTTCGAAAATGATTTTACAACATGGCGTAAAATGCTTTTTTAGCTCACCTGGCCTAAAAGGCCATATGAGCTATTGCCACCACTTGGCGTCCGTCGGCGTTCGTCCATCCGTCTGTCGTAAACTTTTTCAAAAATATTCTCCTCTTAAACCGCTAGGCCAATTTTAACCAAAGTTGGCCTGAATCATCGCCAGGATATCTAGATTCAAAATTGTGTTCTATTATTCCGAGGACCAAACAACATGGCTGCCGTTACTAAAAATAGCACATAGGGGTAAATTGCTGTTTTTTTTGGCAAATAACTCAAACACCATTACAGATATCAAAAATCTGACATGGCTAAAGTGATCAACATGACAAGATCTACCTGCCCTGCAATTTTCCATAAAATTCTCTAAATTTTAATATATTTTATTTTTTATTTCAAAAAGAGTAACAGATAGAGGTCAAGTGAAAATTGCAAAAAGGTTCAGAATATCAAGATCTACCAACCCTGAAATTTTGAAAAAAATCCAAAAATCTTTCTTGCAGTTTTTGCCCTTTTTCACGGAATTTTCAAATTTTCATGTTTTGTCGTCTTTTATTTCCACCACCAGAGAAGATGAAGGTTAAGTGTAAATTGATAAAATGTTTGCATGCTGTGTCGACTTCAAAACTGGTGTATACAATTGTTCGTTGACAGCCATTTTCAAAATGGCCGCCAAAAAAAGGCGGGAAAATTCAACATTGTCCGATTTCAATAAAATTTGGTTTCCAAATAGATATTGATGTTGGGATTTAAAAACCGGTGTTGAAAATTGTTCGTTGACCGCCATTTTTAATAATGGCTTCCAAAAAAGACGGGGAAATTCAACATTGTCCCATTTCAACGAAATTTGGTTTCCAAGTGGATATTGATGTTGCGACTTCAAAACAGATGCTGAAAATTGTTTGTTGACCGCCATATTCAAAATGGCGGGCATGAAAGGTGAGAAAATTCAACATTGTCCAATTTCAATGGAATTTGGTTTCCAAATAGTTTTGATGTCGTAAATTTAAACCAATGGCTAAAATTGTTCGTTGACCGCCATTTTAAAAATTGGCTTCCACAAAAATCAGGAAAATTCAACATTGTCCGATTTCATTGAAATTTGATTTTCAAGTGGATATTGATGTTGCGACTTCAAAACAGGTGCTGAAAATTGTTTGTTGACCGCCATTTTCAAAAAGGTTGCCAAAAAGGGGAGAATTTAACATTGTCCAATTTCAATTGAATTTGGCTTCCAAAAAGGTATTGATGTCGCAAATTCAAACCAATGTTAAAATGTTCATTGACCGCCATTTTAAAATTGCGGCCAAAAAAGGCGGGAAAATTCAACATTGTCCGATTTCAATGAAATTTGGTTTCCAAGTGGATATTGATATTATGAATTCAGAACTGATGATAAGAATTGTTCGCTGACCGCCATTTTAAAATGGCTGCAAATAAGGGGTGAAAATTCAACATTGTCCGATTTCAATGAAATTTGGTGTCTAAGTGATATTGATGTCACCACTTCAAAAGTCGTGTTGAAAATTGTTTGTGGACTGCCATTTTCAAAATGGCCCAAAAAAGGCTGGAAAATTCAACATTTTCCTATTTCAATGAAATTTGGTTTCCAAATAAGTGTTGATGTGGTAACTTAAAAATATGGTTTTAAAAATTGTTGTTGACCGCCATTTACAAAATTATGTCTCAACTTCAAAACTGGTGTTGAAAGTGGTCCTTAGCAAGTACGTTTTTGTCAAAAAATCCCAACAAAGAAATATAGGAAAACAAGATAAGACTTTGAATACAGTTCAAAATATTGGTGGTGTTTGAGCTAACAAAGTTTGAGAGACTTAAGTTCACCTGTATAACTAAAAATGTTAGCTCGATTGTGGCAACTGAAAGCCAGGTGAGCGATACAGGCTCCTGGGAGCCTCTAGTTTACATTTTATTGCCTCGAGTTTGAAATCACAATAAAATATGATAAAGTGAAGACTGAAATATCAATCATAAAACACAGTCAACTATAGAAATCCACCACAAAAACACAAAAGACAAAGGCTAAAGACGTTTCGAACTCGGAGTCAGCACAAGTTGGTATCGGTATTACCAAAAGCCAGCGGTAGGGTAAAAGTGGTCAGTTTCATTCAAAGGCCAATATTCGTGTAAATTTTCAGATCATTTGAACTCAATTCTTATTAACTTAATATTCTATCGAATTTATTACGTAAAGAATATACATGTAAGTAACACCGGGTTTTATTTTCTGGATCTTATGTCAGTTTCTGGCATTTTGCAACAACACACTTTCAAAAACGAGGATGAGAAATGTCCTATTGTCTCCTTGAAAAGAAGGAACTAATCAATATATTGGCATCGGAAAAAATAGGCAATTAGTAAATAAAAACGTTTGTATGTTCAGTTTTTTATACTCCACAACAATAAACAACAACAACAAAAACAAAAAAACAACAACAACAAAAAAAAAACAACAAAAAAAAACGCATCACTTACGTATATTCATTTGAACCTTTATTTAAAGGCAAATATCTCTCAAAATACTTGTTGAAACATCTAGAATTTTTTCTCATTTTTTGCATCGGGTATACAAATTTCTGAAAAAAAATGAAACACTTTTGAATTCTCAATTTCTGTTTCTCAAAAAACATCTTTTTTACCAAAAAAAAAAAAATGGAAAAATGATTTTAAATGATGAATTTTGAACCTTTTTTGCTCCTGCCTGTATGATGTTTTAAAAAATTACTGTTTTTGTAACTGTAGACAATACAAACTTCCGAAAAGCTCATTCTGAGAAGAGCAATTCTTTGACTTTTATTGTCTTACACATTTAATAGAAACGTTGCTGTAACTTTGAATTGTGAAATTTTCTGACATAAAATCAAATTGTTTGTTTTCGTCCTTTGAAATTTAGAAAATTACATAAAAATGTTAAGGGAGTTTAAAAAATTAGATAAGTGGTGCGTTTCTACTGTTGTTGAGTATATAATGTTGAAAATTTACAAATTAACAACTATAAGTCCAGCAGTCAAGAAAAAAAAATTGGATTAGGTACAAAGAAACCGATATGTCATGCAGGAGACTAAATTTTTAAGCTATAGTGGTCGGTTTACACAATTAAGAAATAATACAATATTTATTAAATGATTGTCTGTTCGTATTTGTATCCCAAATACGTTTATCAGTGCTATTGACATAGAGAAGATTTGGCAATAGATCAAATAACAGTTTAAGTTAACTGGTGAAAATAACAAATATGCAATGTTATTGATCAGCTGAGGTCTTATCTATAAAAATGCTTTTAAATGTACACATATAATGATATTTGTTTAACTGCATTACATTTCAGTTAGAATGGTTGATTAATTGAATATTGAACGTCTACTGAACAAGTGTTCAGCTATATCAAGAGGAGAGCAAGTTTGTCAATAAATAATCATTTTGGGATATGAAACGGGCCATGGAACGGAAAATTCTGACTGCCACTGGAAAGAAGGTTGCAATCGAAAGGGGCCTTGAACTTAGCCTTGTGTCCGATCACATACGGGCCACTCAAAAAGAGCTTGCTACAAGGGTTCTTTAACGTGCAAGAAACGTGGCCTTTCTTCCAACACGTGGACCCGAGTTTACATCCCATCCGAAAGATGGGTTGTGTATTAATTCATCCCGTTCAATCACGGACATCCAGTTTTGGAGGAGTTGTACCCGGCAGCCAGGAATACTGGGTCCGACTTCTATATGCTGGGGTTTCATCGAGGTCATACCCCGCAAGCCGGGGATACTAAGCCCTATTTTTATACATCGGGGTTCCCTCGGGTGTAAATAGATACGTCCGTTAATATAGATTTTAACTTAAGTTCAAGGTATTTGGTTTTCATAGTTGACCTACAGGCTTTCTACTTGATTTTCAAACTGATATTCAATTTGATATTTAATTAAGACCTTCATGTACATAGCAACACGAAGAGGCAAATTGTTAAAAAAAAATTTTTCGTTCATCTGCATTCTATCGTTCTAACTAAAAAATATCGTTTTTCTATGTAGATAATTATGCTTTTGTAATTGTGTAGATATTTTAACAAAATAATAATAATGATAATAATAAACAAAATAAATAAACAAAAAAAAATATATAAAAAATGATACAATGTATGAGCTTTCATAGTACCTGTTGTACTTGTCATTTATTTTAAAGATATCACTGACTTTGCCTGGCCGCCAGTGGGGAACATACTTGTATTTCAATTACGAACCCTTCAAAAGTCTTCTCAGAAGCTACCAGTCCTATTAGAACAAAACAATTGCCCTTCCAACAAGAAATCTGGCAGGTACCTGTTAGCATAGTCTGAAATCAGACCTATGGAAAACACATTCAAAAATCATCTCAGAAACTACTAGTTTCAATCATAGCCAAACTTAGTCACAATGATCCTTAGATTGTCCCTTCCAAATAGGTATCCCACAGGTTTGTACCTCTTCCGAGATGCTTGGTTGCATGTGGGGAACATATTTTAACTACAGAATGGACCCTATGGAAAAACACTCAAAGATCTTTTTCTCAGAAACTACTTTTCTAATAGTCCTCATTGGATCCCTTAAAAAGGTATGCGGCAGGTCCATATCTCATGCAAGATGGCTGCCAGAAGGGAACATAGTTTACATTTTTTGTAACGTTGGACGGTATGGAATGAACAAATTCAAAGATATTCTCATAAAAATAGTTTAATTAGAACCGAACTTGCAGAAAAGGAATCTGGCAGGTCCGTACTTCATCCGAGATGGCCGACTGGATTTTATGTTTCAGAGTAAACAAAACAACAACATTACTGTTCTTGTGAACTGATTTTTCATTTCGATTATGAGTTCACTCATAAGTTAATCTTCAATTCAAAGGACTCAGAGGGTGGAAATAATGCATTAACAATGAAGGGATATGGAGTAAATGCAAATGAGACAGTCTTAACAAATTTATGGTTAACCAAACAATGGAACAATACTTATGTTGTCCCTACCTAGTGAAATGTAAGAAACAAACTCTGCATGGAATTTGACTTGCCATATCCAACTAAACTAGACCTTTTCTCACTTTTTGAGACACAGCAGTTCGTTTTTTTAGCGGTGTGAGATTTCCTTGTCTTACACTAGTGTAAGACAAAAAAATCACGCGCAGTTTGCCAGGCAAATATTGTGTTTGCACATTTAGGGTCTGTAGTCTACATCCCTTCTCATTAGTGATCATAAATGGATTTAATTAATGTATTATAGAATTGTTATATAATTTAAGGTAAAATCTTACAGGAAAATACAAGTAAAATCGTCTTTTAAAATATGGCGCGCTCGGGTATACATTCCTGATTTTATGACGTTACAAAAAGGGAAATAACTCCATGTGTAAACAGACGAAAAAGGGGCGACATTTTTGTGTGGATTATAGTATATTTTGGGTGAATACAGTGAGAAATAAAATCAAACACCAGTGGAAGTGCGAGACAAGAGAATCTCAGACACCCTCGGGTAAGATTTCAATCATCTCGGACTCAGCAAGCTTCGTCCGAGTCTGGAAATCTTACCCTTGGGTGTCTGAGATTCTCCTGTCTCGCACTTCCCCTGGTGTTAGATTCTTAATATCCATTCTAACAATGAAACAACGGAAGTAGAAAATGCTGAAAGAAGAAAGAATGCTTTTACTACAAAAATTTAAAGTTTTAGAGTAGTAAATGAGAACAGAACCGTGAATCCAAAACAAATAATCCGAGGACAATGGAAACGTTGGAAAAAACAAAGAAACAGATTGGTAGTGCCGGTACCAAGACCGGCTGTCCGATCGCTGTTTACGTTTGTCTTTTGTCTAATATTGTGTTTTTCCTGTGTAGTTCCCTAGCAGATTGTGACATGTAATTATAATTTTCAGCCATTGTAGGTGTTTCCTGTGGTCCCTTTTATTTCCCACAACATGAGTACGGCACAGAAAAGATAAATGAAGACACACACTCAAAGATGAATAACACACACCCAATAAAAACCATAGGTGAGATAATGTGCTCCGCAAGAGTAAGCATCTCCTGCTTATTATAAGACACTCGCCGTGTTGAACATGTCAAATCCGGTAGTAAGGTCAAATCCGGAAACAACAATTTAGCTTTTAAAGGGAAAGATCTGTTGTCATCTGGAAAACATATATCCCAAAGCGGTCCACAAGGTGGTGATGTCGACCATAAAACTTCTGGAGGGATGACCTCAAGTTATGGGTAACATTCCCTTTTTGAAGTAGCCAATTTGTGATTAACCGGGCTCTATTAATGAAATCACTGTATCGAACACAGGCTCTTGAATAGTTGATGAGCTGGGAGATGTAAACTCCGAAGGCAATTGACAATACGAGAAAACATAAAAAACAAAGCCTTTAGACATCAACAGAAACACAAAAATATGAACACAAAATCAAAAATTAAAAACAGTTCGAGATAAAAACGACATTATTATAAAAAGGGTCATAAACATGTTAAAGAAATATTTATCAGCATTGTGGAAAAGTCAAAACAATACGTGTAAAGATACTCAAGATACTCACAACACGAGTGCTGTTGTTCTTTATCTTGCGGTCTTGCATTTACTTATAGATTTTTAGAACAATGTGTCATAATTTTACAGTTGATAACTTGCATTACCTACATTTACGTTCAGAAAACAAGGAAGTTGTGAGTTCGCTTGCAATAGTAGACATTTAAACTTTACTATTAATTTATCTGACAAATTAAAATTCAAAAAAGTTTGGCAATAAGTCAAATAGAGTTTTCTGAATATATAATTTATCTGTATAATTATTGAAAATTTACAAACATACAAATAATCTTTATTTCCGTGCTTGTAGCTGTCTCACGTCCTTGTTTTGTCTTTGTTTTTCTCTGTTGCCGTTTTTGCCATGTCTTCGGATTTCGATTTTTGTAGTCTTCCATTCCCTTGTTCCTTCGGTATTCTTCTGCCGTTGCTATATACAAGCTGTATAAAAAAGGGCAACACAACGATAATCAAAAGTCCTCGTTTTATAGTAAGTTTGATAAACTATTATTTATTTGTTTCAGCTTCTGCAAGGCTATTTTTTTAATTGAATTAGTTTTTCTTTAACTTAAAGAGAACATGGCCTAAAATAGGAATTGTTGAATGATTTCCTATAAACATATTTTTCAATATCCGTTGATTGTTTTTCTTTGATTAACCACGTTACTTGGGAATAGGATTCACTGTAGTTTTCTGTTTTATTTCGATAACACTTGTTAAATTTCAATTTCTATCCGACTCAAAAAAGAATCTCTACTAATATGACACTTAGCATGAAAATTGTGAAAACATAATATCTTCAGTTTTTATTACAGGGCACAATGATTTAAAGTTAGTTATTGAATCAATATTCGAAATGATCTACCAGAGATCCCCTAACTTGTTCTTCATCATCAGACGTCATAAAAGGGTTTTTTTTTGTGACACAAATAAAACCTAACTTTTCACTGGCAGTGTGACGGATGCCACGCGCGGAGCAGATCATGCTTACCCTTCCGCAGCACTTGATGATACCCCGAGGTTTTGTAAGGGTTCGCACTTCTAATGCTGATCGGCTACAAGGCTAGATTCCCCGCCCTTGACGATTTCACCCTACTTTTCCAGTGGCAGTCAGAATTTCCCGTCCCATGGCCCTTTCCATACCCCAAAGTGATTATTTAATTTAACAAACTTGTTCTCGTCTTGATATAGCTGAAATATTGCTGAGTCAATCAATCAATCTAATGCTGAATTTTTGTGGCGCTCTTGTTTATTTTAGTTATTTTTTTTCTTTGTCATGCTGTTTCAATTAGTGTTAGATATGAATTGCCGTGATTTTATATTTTGGATTTTGGAATTCCACATTTCCTAATTTTTGTTTCGGTATTCGGTTTCCAATGTATTTAAAATAAGAAATAAAGTACACTTAAGTAAACAAAACTGAGAAGAATTTTATGTCACGATTTGGTATCTGTATTGATCATTTTTTTTACATTATTCATCAATCTTGGCAATATATCAGATTTAAAACCTTTATTCGATCTTATTCTTTCTACCTATGTAAGGGTTATAAATAAGCAATGTTTTTCGAATATACACTGTATAATTGAATGCCGAAGAAAGAACCAAAATCTACGGATCACATGCAGACAGAGAACGTAAATGATGAAGATGGATCAAACAGAACATAATATAAACGCCACAAAAATAAAGTACTAACACTGTATGAAAAAGAAAGGAAATGGGGTAAATGTCAAAGAGACAACATCCCATATCCAGGTAGTTCAAGAAGCTTTAGCTCCAAGCAATTATTTCATAGAGCATAGCTTATTACTGTTACCCTTTAACGCATCTTTTTGAGTCAATTTAATCAGTGGATTTTCAAATGAGTTATTTGTTCTACATAAAGCTACTGCATACAATGACACAAAGCTGTGTGCTCAGTGAGTTCGGTAGTTTTTTGTAAATACACTTGTGTCTGTCATACTATAAAATGAAAGGTAAGATTTACTGCAAATAAACGCTAAAAAGTAAATTCAGAAATCGCAGCTGATTTTAAAACTGCAGATAGCTATTTCGACAGCTTGTGTCTCTGACATTTTTATGTAAAAAAATAAAACAAACTAGATTTGCAAGCAACAGCCGAAATCACCCCCAGACAACCAATTCGATTATTCAATCTCATTCGCAGCTTGAAAATCTACGTAGAAATCAATTTTCAATGAAATCAGACAGAGTTGAAATTAATCGTATTTATCGTAAGCTGGCGGCCATCTTAGAAATGGCAACCTTTTGGATTTTTTTTTCGCATAAATTCCATCCTGTCATCTTATTGAACATTTTCACTAATTTTGAACAAATTCTGCAAAGCAGTTCCTAAGATATTGAATCCTACATTTGTTTTACTTCATATGGTGGTTTAACCTGTGCAAAGTTTGAAATTATTGCATTCACCTATTTTAAAATAATCGCTAGGACAAAATCATTGTAAGAAGAAAAGCAAATAATAAGAATATAGACAAAGAAACGTAGAATAACCACATCGTTTTGGTGACATAAAAAGACATAATTTAATGTCACCAGGAAAAATAAAAACAAATCTTTAAAACCACTGGCGCCCTTAAATAGACAATGTGAGAAATTACAATGGATCGAAAAATGAAATACATAAAGAAAGAAAAAAACAAATTGAAGAATTTCCCTGGACCAAACATATAGCAAATTACCACAAAGAAAGCAATAGATTCACAAATGATATAAGACCTACAAAAAGATTATCTTAGTGTGTATAAGGTAAGAAAGAACAACGAACAACCCAAGGACAATGGCAAATTCGGAAACACCAAAAAAAACAACGACACCAAATGAGTACGGGACAGAAATGAACACACATACAAAAATGAACAACACGGACGCCAATAAAAACAGTTTTGTTATATATATATCAGGTGCACCGATAGAGTTAGCATCCCCTGCTTCTAATAACACACCCGACGTGTTGAACATGTCAACTGCGGTAGTAAAGTCGAATCCGATAAAGTGTTGTCATCTGGGAAACAGATATCACATAGCGGTCCACAAGATCGTGATGTCAACCGTAAAACTTCTGTAGTGACTTAAAGTTATGGGTAACATATAGCAGTTAACTTAAACTATCCCTTTTTATTACCGTATATGAATTATTTTATTGTTTGTAGATCATCTCTTAATATAATGTATAGTTAAAGACTCCAAATGTGTATGTGATGTCAGTTGTGATGAAATGGCTACAAGGAAAGACGATTCAGATTCTGATTCATTGACTACACCCAGACAAGGGAGGATATCAAAAAGACCACAAATTTCTACTCGCTCCGTTTCTAGACCACCAGTCTCTTCCAGGGCAACTTTCACAAGACTACGGTAAAAATTGTACAACAAAGAACATAGCATATAGAGTAGTTAATTAATACTGACAACGTCTTAAAGTAGTGAAAAAATGAGGGTAATAACAAAATTACCGAACAGAATTATCAAAATCCAAAGTTCATGAGGCAAACAGACAAAGCTGGTGGACACCACTGGAAAAATTGTCGACCGAAATAGTCCCGACTTGGCACAGACATTTCAAAAGCAAAAGTGGGCCAAATCGGCCCCGTATCGCGCCTGACATCTCAATTGCGGTATTGTCCGGTATCAATTCAACATCAATTGCTATTGAAAGGTCGTAGACAGTTAAAAGATATGATAATCCCAGTATTAAGTAAGAAAAATATCTTTGAATTAGAGTTCGGACCGAAATTTCAAATTTTTCCACAAGGGCCTGATATCTATTGAAGAACTTTTTTAATGATGGTATGGGACGGAATATTTTGAAGCCTTGATTAAATTAGGCGGTCACGGAGATAAATATGTTTAATGGGAGAGTCTGTATAATTCGTGCTAGCTATTATATGTAATGTCAATCGTAGCTATTGCTTTTTTCATAATTGATCTCATATTATTTGTTTGAATACTGACCAATATATTATTACATATACATGTATCACCATATCACAGTAAAATGCGACTCTTTCAAAAACAGAATTCATGAGTCTTCATAACAGTTTAATTTCGGCACACAAGAATCTGCATCAACCAGTGATTACATATTAATGTTTTGTGTAATCTGCATATATTTGTCAGCATCATACCTGGACTTATACCTCTATAGTAACAAGTGTAGCTGTCTCGAGAGAACACTTTATAACCGAAAATTTCATAGGCAGTGTGAGGGGTTCCACGTGTGTAGTAGATCACGTTTACCCTTCTGAAGTACCTGATGATACCTCAAGTTTTTGTAGGTGTTCATACTGCTAGTGCTTAAGTTTTGTTGCGATACAGTTTATTTTTGTTTATTTGTTTGCCATGTCATGTTCATATTTTCATGCCTTGTTTTTGTTAGATTATCTATCTTTTCTGCTTTGTACAACATATAAAAAATACTTTTTACTATGCAACCTTGGTATTACGTTTTTTGAAACTATTTGATTGATGCCATTGTTGGTGGACCAGAGGTCACAATTAAATATTTTCTTTTTCATCAACCCAGTAGTAAGACTTTTCTGACATAAAAATTTTACCTTGCATTTCATAAAAACTTACTGTAACCCCTAAAATAATGAATATTTGAACTCGGTGGATATATTGGTACTCGATTTGGCCTCCTATTTCGATTTTTTTTTTTGTTATTGAGTACTATTTTCAGACAATTTTTTGGAGTATGGCTTTCCATATTAATCAATTCTTTTCGTGCTAATGAGAATTTAATCCTTGAAACACGTGTAAAGCATATCAAAAGGACAAGGTATGATAAGCAATGGTAATTTGCCCCCTCATTTTGCTAATTCATTAGCTATCGTTTATGCATATTAAATTTATATATTTGTAATCTCGAGGTCTTCCTCTTTCAGCCTGTCAACACATTTCGATTCGACTCATGGCTATATTCCTGAACGGAACACGTTTTCAACACACGAAACAACGTTTTCTACCCGAATGCACGTCTTTTCGCATCTTTTGCAGATGAAAAAAGTCAAAAGGGGAGCGTGCACCACAACGATGTCTTGCTCAAATATATATCTATTAATGATAAAAATGTATGCAAAATCTTTACCTGGTGCATGCTCCCCTTCGCAGTTTATTTCTGATTTTGTCCAATTTTAGCGGTTGTCAATTTTGTTTACATTAGAACATTAGAACATTAGAACATATTTTATTTATCAAATTAATGGCCCACAGGGGGCTACATGAGTTTTACATATAAAGAAAAAGAAACATTGATTGGATAGCAATGGACAGCACAAATAATAATATATGACATTATGTATCAAAATGTGTCAAATATTACACTATAAATTATTATTGATAAATTTTCCAACTGCATTAAGTATTTTTTGATTTTCAGATATAAGTAAATAAATAAACTTTTGTTCTTTGTCAAGTTGATTGAAGTTAAGAACTTCGCTTCCTATAAAATCAAATAATATTTTTCTATCATGGTGAAATTTATTACAATTTATTAAAAAATGGACTTCATCTTCTATTTCACCAGAGTTGCATTTGTTACAAAAGCGTTCATTTTTTTCAATTTTAGAATAGCGACCTACTTCAATCATTAATTTATGTGAAGAAATACGTAGTTTACATATTGATCTTCTGTAGTCAAAATTCTTTATTTCAGATAAATAATTTTCAAAACCAAGATGTTGTTTAAGTTTAAAATATGTTCGTAACTTTCCATCTTGAAGATTTAATTTAGATGCATACCACATACTTGTGTATTTATCTTTAATATTTGTTTTAAAATAATTTTTGAATTTATATTTTCCAAAATCTTTACTGTTTTTGTTTATCTTCAAATAGTCTAATATTTTTGTTACCATAGAATACCATGA
>MJUU01030496.1:111698-133948 GCA_002080025.1 Modiolus philippinarum
ACTTAAATTACAATATTTATCAATCAGTGTCTTCAAAATAAATACATGGTCAGCAGGACGTGCATTTTTTGTAAATCCAATTTGCGTTTCATGAATCAACTTATGTTTTGTCAAAAAACAATCCAATCTATTATTAAGAATATTATTAAATAATTTGCCAACACAACTAGTCATTGTTAAACCCCTATAATTTGATGGATCATTGGGGTCATCGGCTTTGTAGATAGGGGAAATGAAACCATCTGACCATGCTTTTGGGTATACGCTATTGGTAAGACATAAATTAAAAAGTTGATTTAAGCATGGAATCATACAAGACTGACTGTTTTTCAACATTTCATTAGAAATTAGATCAGGTCCAGTGGACTTACCAAGTTTCAACTTACAGATGGCACGTGAGATTTCTTTATCACTTATCTTGAAATCAAGTTCGTTGAAGATTTCAGATTTCTCCTTTTCTTTTAAAATCGTGTCTAATTCAGACATCCTATTTTGAAATGTAGTATCAGGTATAGAATGTAAATTTTGAAAATGTTTGATCCATGTATCAGAATCAATCTGAGAAGTTTGATCACTTCTTGATGAACCTTTAATTTCATTTACTAGTTGCCAATATTCCTTTGGCTTCTCAGATCTAAGCATGTCTAATTTATTGAGCATGGAGTTCATGAATGCTCTATATTTAGTTTTTCTAGCTTTATTGTATAATCTATAATGCTTATAGTATTTACCCTTTATAAAAGGATCTTTTGGAAACTTTGCATAAAGCTTATCCAAATTAATTAAATTTGATCGCATTTGATCGTTTACATGTGTTATAAAATAACGCCAAGTACGGTGCAGACCTGATCATGAATGACGGAAATACGGCGTGTCGACTTTTTTCCTGATTGGACATCGTAACAAAAAAAATACAACCAAATCGCCATGGGGTTTATTTGAGTACAATTTAGCAAAGGATATATATTTATTTTGTATATATATGATGGAATTTCAACGAATTGTCCTTATTAGACAACGTGTAGTGAAAAGGGGGAGGTCGAAGTTGCTGGATCCAGATAAAAAATGTATATTAATGAATAAAATATTTAGTTATGAATTATAATTCTGTTGATATTGTGTTACAATGACTTAACCTAATTCTGCATTCTAAATATAATTTACAAAGATGGATTTAAATTGTTCAATATTCTGAGACGGCAAGCCAGTTCATTGTTCAATATTTTGATATTAAAAGCAATGTTCCATATTTTCGAAAAAATGATTTGCACATTTGCTAAATATAATTCTATTGGCAATTATTTATTTTTACACACCATGGACACCAATAATAATTTTGAAATATAATTTACCGGTTTTGATTGGAGACTGCACTGGCACATTGACAAGTTGACGGGAGCCGTATACTGAAATCGGACGTATTTGTCCTTTTTCTTACCGGAGTATTTGATGTACATTTGACACTTTTAAAGTGTTTCGTCTTGTCTTAATTGGTGAACCGTTTGATTTTCACTAGGGTTAGGCTTGCATTGTTTTATACTTGTAAATGTTCAGAGAATAAGTCACAATGACATTAAGAATTTATCGTTTTTAGGAACGCACTTTGCATGTCACACTCCATTGGTGATCAGATAATTTCTTGTATTACGGCATGTTGGATACAGACATTATAAGTCGATGTAAATTACAGTAAATTGTAAGACTGGTGCCAGTGCTCGGCAGATATCTTTGAATGAATTTTCCACCAGGACTATCATTGAAATGTGAATTGTGAGCTGTGGTCCAATCTGGTTGTCATTTTGGATAATGTACGAATAAGACCTTGTACAACACATTAAACAGAAACAACCACAGAGTTGTCTCCATCTTGGGAACTTTTTAAGCTTTGTCCTAACTCACACAAATAATAAAGTTTTTTTTTATATTTAATTATGACATTTATTGCAGTGATATTCGTGACTATATCTATAATGCTTATTTTTGTATAAAAAACTGATAAGCAACAGATGAATATAGTATTTCAGTAATACATGTAATATAATAATTTATACTTCTTCATGGCTGCAGCAGTGAAACAAATTCCTATGTTTAAACAAAATCGTCTGCTTGTTCTTATTTTTGTTTACAAATGCACTAGAAATCCAATACAAGCAGTAAAAATACGGGACAAATAGCAGTAGAAATCGTGTTCTTGAATGACAACAATACCCGTGGGACAGAGAGAGAACAGAATAATAACAAGATTTGTTTTTCGCATTCCAAATCAGAGTAAATCCTAGGCGGATTTTTTTTATCCTTGCTTCTACATGTTTTGTTTTTCTCTGATCTATTAAAAAACGTTATAATATAAGACAAAATTGCATTTTTAGCAAACTACAAAGGAACCTAAGAACTGATGAAATCCCGATTCCCGGTGCATTTATTTCCCGAAATCACGGGCTTAAATTATTTATTTCCCGAATTCCGAGCTTTAAAACTTCCAATCCCGGTTCTTGAGAAGGTCCCCACCCTCAGTTATTTAAAAAAATGCTATTTGATGTTTCAGTGCATTTCCCTGGCCATTGGGGTCAAGAACTGTTCTAGGCTTGGAACCCACTGGGTGACCCACTGGTGCATGTCTTATGGGATACATGTGTATTTTTCTGGTTCTGCACCTGGGTATGAATAGGTTCTGCATCATGGTAGGGATAATATTTCAGTAACATGTTCAGTATATGCTACTAATCGTACTAAAAATTATTAGCAAAATATGTTTTAAAAGGCCCACCGAATTTGTCAACAGCTCGTACATATTATCATATACTCTTCAATAGTTTTTGAAATTTTCTGATTGTTAGAATTTTCGTACATTGTCCCTATAATTGATCCCCGATGTTCAAAAACGAACACACAACCCCAAATATATGAATAAGGATAATGAATATATGAATAAGGATAATGAGATACTAGTTATACTTTTTTTACATGGACCCCCGCCAAAAAAAACAAAACAAAAAATGCGTGTATCAAAAACAGTACGTAAGGAATTTATATTATTACTATATTTTTGTTCTTCATTTTAAATGCCTTTTAATATTTTTTTCTTTATAGATATGTGTAGAATGTTTGCTTTTTATTACAGGGAAAGTTAATACAGTATGTTGAAATTTTAATGAGGGTCTAAAAGGGGGATCAGATTCAATCTCGTATTCTTAGTACATAGCATATTTTATACATGAGACATTTCTGTTTGTACTTCACGATCACCAAAAAAATAAGAAAGATTGTTTAATGTCGTATGCATGTTGTACAAAAATAACCCTCTTCAACTGCAATACATTATTGATTTACGGACTCCCAACAAGGTAATTGTCCATTATGTTTGAGAAATTACTTCGTAAAACTTCCAGTATACTATGATCAACAACATATCAAGGACATGGTATCAATATCTGTGAGTGAATACTACTGAAAAGAAGTTTTGTCTAAAAAGTAAGAATAGACCCATAATATCATATATAAATATAAGAATGACGTTCTTAGAATAATTGTGAAATGAAGATAGTTGACTCAGTTTCAAAGTCCAAGCCAAAACTCTACGGTTAGGACATGCGGACTTGAAATGATTTAGAACCAGTCCACATACAGAATGCAAACCCTTTCTTCATAAGGCATACATGTGTATTCCGCTTAAACATGTGCCAGGGACCGTCTTGAACTTACTATGAGGTAAGAGTGTTTGCTCTTTGTTGAAGGCCTCTTTTTTACTTCAAGATGAAGAACAATAATGAAAGCATTGGTCCATTTGGTAAGGGATTTTGTCCCATGAACATTTACTCCATATCCCTTTTTTATATATGTGAGAACAAAGAGGTGTAATATTAAGCCGTGAATTTTGTTCTCGTATCTATGTAGGCCATTTTTTTCTCAACATTTGTTCAAATTTTGTCGAAAATCATGTAAGGTAATCTCTGGAGTGTGTACTTTTGAGGAATAAAATCAATATATTACACACTTGTATATTTTCTCACATATCAGCACCCGAAACATGGCTGTAAATATCCTCTTGTGTTCATTTAAGCCACTTAACAGTGTTTGGGAATATGGTACTATTCGGAGGACACTGAGAACCAAAACCAATTTTTTGTTGCGAGTGTGTAAAAATTTGCCCTTCCAAATGGCCGTTCATTTATTTTGGTTCTGGCGGTGCTATATAAAGAATTTGACAAAAGACCTTCAAAAACTGTCAAAATTGCATTCAAGTGGCATGTGAATCTTTCATAATGAATATGAATATATTTTGTGATGATATTGTACAACAGATGACCTTCCAAAACAGTTTTGGAGAAGATTTGATGCATTTGCGAAATCGGTTAGATGAAGGGAATAAATCCACGGGAAACTCGCAATTCCTCTTTTATCAATAATAAAGCAATAAATTGACCTTGAAGTTAAAGTTCAGGGTCACGGGTCATCACCTATGATTAGTGCTAAACACTTTTTCTTCAAATTAAGCATTCATCAGCTAAATATTCAATCCTAACTCAAAAGACAAAAGTAATACTAGTCAGGACTTGATTTCTTATGGGCAGACAAACACTTCAATGGACGGACGGATCGCTAAAGGGAGCCCCCAAGGACAGGCCCTTATTTTATTTATTGATATGTGTTAATGTATTTGATTATAATACATGCTTTAAACATTTTCAATCAGCAATCGTATGACTTTGATATTCTTAATCGCTCAAAATGTCGAAATCTACTAATTTTGATATTGCGTTGCTATGGACTTAACCAGTTGCCATGGCAACCTTTTCATCATAGACAGTTTCAAGATCTGGCAGTTTTGTTGTTCTCAACATGCAGAGTTTATACACACGTAAGAATCACAGGGATGTATTTAAAAAATACCTTGTATGCATATTTTACAGTAATATTACAATACATAGATTGTTGTTAGTATATGGTTGCTAGGCAACGCCAATGATGCATGAAACTTATAAATATTTGCATTTTGGAAATATGATAGATATTGCCTATCAGATATATCGATATGAAGATATTCTGTGAGGGGGCAGAAAACAGCCCTTATCATACCTTGTCCTTTACTGCATGTTTATTCTGCAACTTTAATATTTTTGTGTTTTTTATTGGTCACAATTGAAACAAATTTAAACGTTATACAAAATGCACCATTGATAAAAATAAATTTCTCACGTCAGACAACTACCAGGTTCTCCTCTGCATTTTTGAACTTATCGATGGAATACATCCGAGTTAAAATATAATTTAGATACCAGACTTGGATATATATAACATGTGATACTTATATTTCTGGAAATCGTTATATTCAAAATTACAAAACTTTTTTTGTTCAAATATGCATCGCTGAAACCATGCATACATTCAACGGAGAATTCACACAACATATCCTCAAAATCCGCCAACAACCAGTGACAATTTTGAATAACACTCATTACCCATGTTTTACTCTTGATGATTTGTTCTATTGTATACATATAAAAGGAGTTTACAAAGATAACTCTGTTAAAAAAAAGTGACAGGGGAGTTCACAATCAATCGGATAAGAGGTGCCAGAGATTTGCTAGAACAAATTGTCCCAAATTTGTGTTAATGTTCTCAGTGTTTTGCTATTTCTACAGCAATCGTGCCGTTCTATTGATTCTTATTCCTTCCACCACATCTAGACATTTGCATGTTCCTGAATTCTGCTATAAATAAATTTAGATGCCCAAAAGAAGAAAGGTAAAAAGAAGAAATTAATAATTATCAAATCAGAGACTTTTATAGTAAAAACACTAAGTCTCCACATACATACTAACAGTCAGAAAATCAAATAATTTCGGATAAGTTCACAACAAATACTCAGAGTCTAGGCGTTACAATGCGGAGAAGTGAAAGTGGATGTAAAATTACAAAGATATTGATTCATCCAATTAAAGTTGGGAAAGAATTACAGGTCTCAAATTGACATTGACCTAACAGATGTTACACAGTAGACATAGTCGTCCTTCGATTGGATGTTTTTTGGAGAGAAAATGTCCAGTTTTTTGGAGCGTGTCATAGTTTTATGGGGAGAATATTTAGTAAAACATCAACAAACAGACGGCATTTTACAAACTGAATAATAGAGTACTCGAATAAGAAAAGTAAGAATAAGCCTAACTTCTACTTATAATATATCATTGGGTTATTGCATTTTTGTCTCTCAAAAGCGTTGTCACGTTGCCTTATTCCAAAAAAAAAATCAGTTTCACTTGATTTGTTGTAATTTATGACAAAAAAGAGATTCTATCTCTTTTTTATCCACACATTGTACATTAACACATGACTGTACATGGCAACAATTAAATTAAATGTAGAAATTTTGTAGTTATTTCAATTTTTCGATTTGTTTATGTCCTGGTTTTATTGAGAGAAGTCCACGTTTTATGGGACGATTTTCCTGGTACTATGGAGAGACATTAAACTTTGAAATTTGCTTTTCGACCGAATTAGCATCCATGAAAATAACAGAACATAGAAACTGAAGCATCAGATGCATCATTTGTCGATATATCGCGTTATTATTCGTAAGATTCAAAGAGTGTTTATTAATAATTTCTTGGGAACGGAACGACTGTTATCAAGTAGGAAACTTTAATGATAAATTATAATACATGGTATGTCTGGGGAACTTTTTTTTTAAGTAGAGGCTCTAAAGAGCCTGTATCTCTCATCTGGACAATGGCTGATAAATGTAGTAAAAAAAACGTCTAAGTTGAAAAAGTCTCGAACTTAAGCTATACATTGGAGGACCCAAGGGTTGGGTGTTCCAAGATTTGAAACCCTCCTTTTTGGACAATCATGTATTTTTTTAATGAATAGCCTAATGTTTTACTAAGAAATAACCTTAAAATTTTCGCAACTCGCTCCGCTCGGCCGAATTTCTTTTCACGTCGAATTGTGAAACCCTCATTCCAAATTGCCTACATTCGAGTCTGCTATATATATGTGTGTAAGAGAATTTTTAATGTTTTATGGTCCAACATTTAACTTTTCCCCTATTGCCTGCCATTTTGGATAAGAGATGGAACTGCAGAACACAATTGCTGGACAATTTTAAAGAAAACATTTGTCCAACAGTTTATTTCTAACTTGCAAAATGTTTTCAGAGGGAGATCTTTGAATGTATTCCAAATGTACAGACTTAAAATATATCTGTTTTGAAGGAAGCATTAAAGATAAATGTTTAAGTTTGGTTCTACATATTAATGTTATAAGCCCCGTCATATGGAAACATCCTTAAATATTTTTCTACAGAGTCAAATGTTTAACTAGAGGCTCATGGACTGAGCCTAAATCGCTCACCTGACAAAAAAGCTTTCTATATAAAAGCCATATCTTTGTTGATGACCAAAAATGATGTTTTTCTCTTATGATCTTGTGTTAAGCTACAGTTTTGTTGAAATGGCTTCAGTGGTTACGGAGAAGATCAGCAAAATGTGATTTTTTAAAGGTGAAATGTTTAACTATGTTCCATGCTGAGGTCAATGCTTTTGTCAGATTAATGCAAAGTTTGGTTTTGCTTCAGTTGTGTCAGATAACTAAATACCGAAGTTACTGTGAATTAAATTTCTGCATATGCGCATTTCTTCAGTGCAGATAAAATCTAAACGTTTGGAAGACCAGAAACTCAAAGATGTTTAAAAACTGATAGAGAACAAATAACCAATATGATCTAAATGTAAAGCCTTCAGAGGAGAAGATGAATATGTGACTTTTCCTCCAATGTTAAACCGAAGATACGCGCTGACTACCATGTTTCTGTCGGATCGGAATGAAATGAGCAATTTTTGTAGAGGACCTTCCATACACCATTCCTGTGAAGTTATTTGCATAGAAGATGGAGAAGATGAAAACGTGAAAGGTTTAACGGACGAACGCTGGAAGTGATGGCAAGAGCTCAAACTGAACCTTTGGGTCAGGTGAGCTAAAAGATACCCCCGCTAGCCCCAATTTTGGATGAGTGATTGACACAAAAGTAACAATACGTGATCAGCACCTGTTTGGTTTGATTTTCTAGAAGAAAATCTTTGCATGCAATTCCCATAAGGTCCAAATGTTAAACTAAGTTCTCCGAAGTTTGGTATATATCCATTCAATGAATCTCAAAAAGAAGTTCTCACAAGGAAAAATCCAATTCTAAACTAAGCGCCCTGGTAGCAATGTTGGGTAATGGATCGGCATAAAGGTAAAATACTTGGTCACCACATCATAAGCATCATTCATTCCAAGTAAGGTTCCAATCCATTCAGTGCTTCACAAGACAAAGTTCTTTGAACGGAAAGTTTATAACGGACGACAGACACCGGACGACGGATGCATGTAGTGATGACAAAAGCTCAACCTGCAATAAAAATTCGAAAAATTTCGTTATATCTCAACACCGTCACTATTCAAAAAAAAAGTTATTTTACAAAAGACATATATAAGTTTTTCTTGATAATATATTGTCAATGCATGACATTATGAATAACTAAAATAGTTCAGAGATAGATAAAAAACATTTTATTCTTTGTAAAAAATGTCTTTTTATACTTCTTATCATCTGTGTTAAAACCATTATTCATATTCAATTTTTGTATCAAATGCAACTCCTGACAATGAACTATTGATCAAGCATATTCAAATTTGATGAAAAGTTTCTGTTTAGTGTGAATTTTAAATTTGAATTTTATGTGATATTTGAAAAAAAAACAGAACAAAAAGGTAAAAACGAGGACATTTTTCTCCGAACTTTCCATAAAACAAGGACATATACAAAATCCTTAATTTAACAACAAACTAAAGTGAAATCGTTCCATTATTCTGTAACTTATTTTGTCTTATGAAGATGAAGAACAACAATAAAAGCGTTGTTCCTTTGCTTGATTTTACCATGTATTTGTAGACACTTTGTCTCATGTGCATTTACTCGATATCCTTTTATTCACCAATTATGTACTATCTTCACATACATTGGATAGTACCAAATAAGGTCATAATCATGAAAACAATCAAAATTTCTCTCCAAAACACAAAACATCTCCCCAACAAATAGGACCAAATCGTTCCAAAAAAACACAACCTCAAAGGACAACTATGTCTACAGTGTGTTAAGTCAAATGTGGAGAGTATGTGTACTGATAAATGAACAAGAGTGTGAAATTTTACAAGTCACTGACGTATAAAGTGGCAGAAGGAATTTCACTTTACAAAAATTGTTACTAAATCAAATCTAATCGCATTTATATTAGGCCACATCAAATTAATTAATAGATTCATATCCCCACCCGCACCATTTTTTCTAAGCTCAATTTTTTTTTATTTTCAATTATTCAGAAATTTTCTTTAAATTCCTTTCAATTTTAGTGAAAATCAGTAAAAAAATGAATGAATAAAATCCTTCCCCCACCCCAGATTTTTTTTCTTACAGGTGGATGCGAATCTACAAATTAACTTGATATGGCCTTATATTGTATGTTATATTTCATACAGCTCGCAAGTACAAAGCAATAATGAACAACGGAACTTGCTACAGTTGCCACCTATAAGTGCCAGGTCTACAAACAATATTAGCAGACGTAATTATATGACAGAGGGAGGTAGTCTATACAATATTAGAAGCATTGGACCAAGCCAGATTCCCGTTCCAATATCTCCAGGCGTAACCAGACGACAGCAAAGTATAACAGTTTTTTAATCAAACATCGTTAATTAAGTTGTTCACAAGTCAATTTGAAAAGGTTTTCAGACAAATACCATTTTTGTAAGTGAATTGAAAAAAAAAATGCAATTTAAGCCAGCCTTAAAAAGAGTAATAGGAAAATTATTTCAAAATTTTCGAATAAAAAAAGGGCTATACAATTACGATTTAGATGAGACAAAGGCTTTATCTGCAATGAAAAAAACAGTAAGTTAAAGGATATCTTAAAAAGATCTACAATTTGCCAATATTTTGCCTGTATTTGTTCCACTACAATATCCTTTCTGTTAAAGTAGACGAACACTAATATATATATCCATGACATTTTGTTATAGATCAGTACAACCACCAACCTGAAATCTGTTTTTATTTGGAAATTTGCCATATCTAAATTGAAGAAAGTTGTGTTTGAATCTAAGAAGTATGTCCGTTTTGCATAGTTCTGTCCTTAGCTGAATTTGTTATGCATTAAGATTCTAGATTCTATTCGTAATATGTTCTCTATCAACTTCTTCACATATTTCGGATTATGGATTTCTAAATAAGTTGCCGAAATGGTCATATGCAAAAACTAAATTCACACTAACTTCAATATGTTGTTATTTATTACCACTGGGTCGATGCCTCTGCTGTTGAACTGTAAGTTCCCGGGGGTATTCACCAACTCAGTTGCCAGTAATTCTGAGCTGGCCTGAAAACCGATTTTATTTGGAAACTATCAATACCTTGATTTAAGAAAATTTTGTTTGAAACTAAGGAGTATCTCCTTGTATAGCTGTGTCCTTAGCTGATTTTGGTTTGTTTGGATTTAGATTGTATTGCTAATTTGTTTTCTATAAGCTTTTACACATATTTTTGATTATTGATTTCAAATGTGATGATTTGATATGCAGTGTCGAAAAGACCATATACAGAACCTTTATCGCAGTAACTTCAGTATTTTCTCATCTGTAAAAAAAAGTATGTGTTACTGATCTAATTGTTTTTTTTTTCTAGAATTAAAATCAAAGTTTGCTCATGTGTCTTTTACATGAAATGAACCTTTCATCCGTGAGAATTTTTATATATATATATATATTTTTTGTGAATAGATCGTTTATGATCCGATCTTTCAATTAAACAAATATGACATTTGACATCGGTCGGTCATGTATGATGTCACAACGCAAAAGCTGTCAAATTACAGTTCTTACCCGTATTCGACTTTTTGTCAAGTGTGCGATTGATTTGTTTTGCGCACCCGTCTATATCTACCTTAAAGAATCAATCATTATTATTTCCTACATCTCACCTGATAACATCCTTCATCCTTAAGTTCAAATCGAAACAATACACATTTACGTGTCTGAATGGCATGATTTAGTTGAAAACTGTTCTTAACCTTTATTTCCTTCATAAACAAAGACGAACAAAATTAAAAACATTCTTGTTTTTCGTCCCGTTTACTCATATTCCGATACCATTTGCGCATGTGTGAAACTTATGATTATCGAGTATTATACTAGTTGACGATTAACAATTAAGAGCCATGTTAGAATCCTTTTTTTTTAAATATTGCTATCTACAATGTTATGATTAGTTAAAGTTTGCTGAATTTCACACCCGTGGCGTCATGTAAGTTGAAGAAAATATTTTCCGAGAAACATATGTGGTATCGATTTCGAAACCAAATTTGTAATTGTCTATATTTACAACGATTAACATTTCTTTTGTCTATTTCGGAGGATTGGTTTTGTTGCCCATTTAAAACATTTAAACAACTAGTTGGTTGTGGAATTTGCATAACAGAAATATTTGGTATTTAGGCAACTTCATTAACAATAAGTTGTTAAACGTTGATTCAATTTATTTTATATCAGTATTTCTGATATACCGTAATTTGATTCAGTTTTTATTGCATTTTAATGTTTCTTTGTTTCCAACAGATATTCGAGAAGAAATAGATGTGAATAGATGGATAAATACCCAGACAGCCAATTCAAGACATACATCGTCTGTTCGCCGAAGTCGTGAAAACAGGTGATACTTTTTAAAAACGTGATATAACTTATGATGTATCAAAAACATATCAAAATTCTTCCTGTAACAAATTTGATTGGTTTGCTCCATTTACAATCTTTTTGTAATAAAGACGTACCAAAAAATTCCAATAATTTGGATCTAAAAACACACTTGTTGAAATATTTATGAAAATCGTTTTTTTTTTTTTTTTTTTGGATGCATGTTTTACAAAAAGCAAGATGCAACATTGCCAGAGGGAACATAGAATCGACTTGTTACTTCTACCAACACACCCAAGTCAACCAATTTACTGATTAGTAATAGTTCTTGCGATAAGAAAGGAACACGATACACAATTAAGAATTGAATGCATTATTTTGAAGTTTCATTGGGGTATGAAAGTGTTGCCCGAGTTGAAAATGTGCGCCCGGTTAACTTTTATAATTCCTATGAAACTTCAAAATAATGCATTTATCTCTTATAATTCCATTTTAACCGAAATGTAAAAAAACAGAATTTATTTACAGGAAAGTACACCATGTACATTCGGATCTTTTTTTTAAATTAATCCGCCACGTAAACATGAGGTTAAATGTGTCTTATGGGAATTGCAACTTCACATTGATATGACACGTGATTGGTGCTCACCTATCAAATTGTTGGAATTAGAATGAATGTCCATGATATGTAATTATTATCAGTTGCAGATGTCATTTGTTACAATTTAATTCACAGAGAATCCATGATTCTGGGTGTATTGTTTTTTGGTATGTCTTTTTTTCTGCAAAACTTTATCTTTTGAATTGTAACTGTTAAGATTTTCGTATTTAGTGTCTTTATTTCTTATGGAATAACCTTTCAGTTGGGCCTGGTAACAAAAACCTTGGCATGTGCATGAAACTTGACTTTTGGTGTATCATTGGTAATTTGTTCTCTATCAGTTTTTAAACATCTTTGACTTTACGGTCTTCCAAACCTTTAGAGTTTATCTGCACTGAAGAGACATTAGTTGTCGAAATGCGCATATGCAGAATCAAAATTCACAGTAACTTCGGTATCTAGTTATTTGAACATCTGCGTTATGTGGCTTCCATATTTTACGTGTTTAATTCTTGTAACAAGAGCGTTCAGAAAGTACCGGACTATTTGATCTCGTGACTTTGACCTGAGCATGTTACTTTCTGAAAAAAAAAGTGATTCCTCATTTGATTTCATTTCTCTCTCTCTCCCTCTCTCTCTCTCTCTCTGGCCAATTGAATCGTCCTATGTTGTCTGGGGATATATATTACAGTCTGTCCGGATTCAGCTTGCGGATTTAACGAGCGCGTTGATTTGATGGACTGAATAGATCAAAAGAGTATGCAACTCTCATTGGTCGAGTAAGCTGCACATATAATTGACATATAGTCATCAAGTGTGGTAGAGAGCACGCGACTTGACCTTGACAGCACTCATCAATTTCAAAACAAGATTTTGATTAGACAAAACCGGAAAATGATAAAAGTTTTTAAAAAAGGATGATCTAGTGTTTCATCGATATTGTATCATACACATCAGTATAAGGGGACAATCTGGTTCCTTTCCAAGTGCAAATTAGTAAAAAAAATAATGCCTATCCTCCCCTTTTCAATTTCGGCAATTAAAAAAATCACACTTTCTTACATTTCCTGGGTTACATTTACGTCATTTGTCATTATTATCCGTGCTTGCGGAACCAGGGCGTTTTTCGGGACTACGGGATTCAGTTTGTTTAACTATGAAAATCGATTAACCATTTATTTTCACTGAATGACACATTATTTTTTTTTCATTTTTATTTTTCTTCAAACAAAATTGAATTATTTTTTGTGATGAGAAGTAGGACTGGAATATTTATTTTTCACTGACACCAAGATTACATACACGTAGACCTTATATAAGTTATGGGGAGAGGAATTGTCGGCCTTGTATTCCGATTCGGGGATATAAATGGCCGAAAAGCAGTTAAAGAACTAGTTATATACGGGGATGTGCCAAAAAATACGGAATGGTTTTTTGCATATAATATATAAATTTGTGTTTTTAAACAAATTGTATATAAATTTGCATGTAGAAATAATAATTAATATAAATTTGGGTATAAAAAAGCAAAAAACAAAAAAAAAACAAAAACAAAAACAAAACAAAACAAAAACAAAAAACAAAACAAAAAAACCAACATAATTTCTGATCATTATTGTCTCTGATTTCATGTACTGTTTGCTTTGATTCGTTGATTTGTAAAAAAATATCATATTAAAATCAATAGTATATGAATAGATTCGGGTCCAAATATAAATTTGGGGTATATTTTATGTACAATTCGCGGCGATGGACATTTGCGCAAAAAGGTAGGAAATTTGAGCATAAAAACGGGGACAATTGCGCAAACGAAAAGAGGACATTTGCGCAAACGAAAAGTGGACATTTGCGCAAATGATAACTGACTTCTTTTTTCATCATATTTTTATGCCCCCGCCGTTCGGCGACGGGGGCATTAAGTTTTACCCTTGTCCGTATGTCAGTCCGTCTGTCCGTCCGTACGTATGTCCGAAAATTTTTGTCAAGGATTTCTCAGCTTGTGTATGCAGTACTGATTTGATATTTGATCTGAAGCTTTATTATGATGAGTTGTACCGTGTCTCCCCTTTTCAAATCTGTAACCCATCTACTTCCTGTTTGGCGATAACTTTGATTTTTTTTCCCATTATAGCCATATATTGAAGTTTTTCGTCAAGGATTTCTCGGCTTATGTATGTAGTGATGATTTGATATTTGGTGTGAAGCTTTGATATGATGAGTTGTACCTTGTCTCCTCTTTTCAAGTCTGTAACTCATCTACTTCTTGTTTGACGATAACTTTGATTTTTTCCCAATATAGCCATATATTGAAATTTTTCGTCAAGCATTTCTCAGCTTGTGTATGTAGTAATGATTTGATATTTGGTCTGAAGCTTTTGTATGATGAGTTGTACCGTGTCTCCCCTTTTCAAGTCTGTAACTCATGTACTTCGTGTTTGACGATAACTTTGATTTTTATCCCATTATAGCCATATATTGAAATTTTTCGTCAAGGATTTCTCAGCTTGTGTATGTAGTAATGATTTGATATTTGGTCTGAAGCTTTGATATGATGAGTTGTACCATGTTCTCCCTTTTCAAGCCTGTCACTCATCTACTTCCTTTTTGCCGATATATATCTGGCGGGGGCATCCGTGTCCCATGGACACATTTTCTTTTATCTTATTCATATGCCCTCTTCCGTAGGCGTTAGATGGACTTTTCCGTTGCCCCCTGCTCACCACGGGGAGGTTGAAGTAAGATATAGTTCGTACCTCGTAATTATTCATTAAGTCTCTCAAATATAAAGTGTTAATTTTAAAACATAAAACTAGCACTATTTACAGTTTAAAAATCTATTTTGAAGTCTGTTCTACGGAGCTATTTAATTAATTTGTGATCCATGCTAGTAATTGAATATATATAATGTAGTGCAGTCGTGATATTTCATCATTGCTGTATTTGCGACAGGTTTCCAGAAGGCTTTTAACTTTTTCCTTTTCAATTTAAGGAATTGCAGCCTGATCATTGATGTATCTCATTTTGATGTAGCTGATAGTCGGCTTCAATTCGTGTTGCTGTGAATTGCCGTGCTTTCCTCGTTCTTGCTTCGGTATTCGTTTGCCGATGTATTCCAAAAACGAATCTTTAATACACATTTCAATACTTGCTTGATAAAAGTAATTTGCGCAAACGGGCTTTGTACTGACAACAGGTTACTAAAAATCCTTTGCGCAAACGTCCACTTTTCCTTTGCGCAACCGCCCACTTTTCATTTGCGCAAATGTCCTTCCGTTTTTCAGGTAAATTTGCGCAAATGTCCATCGCCCACAATTAGGGCATGTTTCTGAGATCAATTTGGCACATTCCTACCAGAAAAAATACCCCCCGGAAAATTCTTCATTAACTGGTACCGGATTTATCACATTCGTAGGAAGTATCGATGCATAGTATAAAATTGTCCATAACATCAGACACAAAAATATTTAATTACTGAACTGTACAAAAAGGACGAGTTATACAGGTACATTTGTAGGGAACATTCTTTTCAGTATAGGAGTAATATTTTTTTACAATAGGGCCACGTTCTCAATATATAACCAAATGTAAAAGCATGTCCGATCAAAATCTTGGTATGTAATTGATTAGTGAAAGGGGCGTGCGCTTAATCATGTTTGATGACTACATGTCAAATATATCTCCAGCTGGCTCGACCAATGACAGTTACATACTCGTGCGATCTAATCAAGGCAGACATCAAATCCGCAAGCTGAATCCGGACAGACTGTAATGCCTTTTTTCCTTGATTTAAACAATAGTGGAAAGTTTTTTTTAGATATATAGAAACAGAAAAAAACATTTATGAAAAATTGTTTCCGGATATCTTCAGAATAAGTTATAAAAAAATCTTTATATTATTCAGTAGTGTTTCTTCATTTTTGTATATCGTTTAACAGTAAGTAATAATGGCTTTTATTTCTCAGTTTTATAATTGTAATGGAACATTTCAATTGATAATAGAACTTATGAATACATGTTATTAATTTCTCAGAATCACATAGAGTAATGTTTCTTCTGATTTAATGAACAGAAGATAACAGAAAACACATACAATGGCCGCAAATTACAATCACAAGCCACAACTAGGATACTGCACAGAAAAACAATAGAAAAGACGAAAGACAAACGTAGACAACAAAAGGAACTCGGGATAGCCGGTCTTGGTACCGGCACTAGCATGAGCTAGCGGTAGAGTTAAACAGGTTTATGGGTACACAAACCTCCCCTTATATATCCCGTTTCCTTATAGTATAATAAACATATAAACTCCAAGACCAAAATCTTCTTAACGATTAGTATGGGGCATTAGTGTTCCACAAAACACATCTTGTGTTTAATTGTTTCCTTATTGAAATTCATTTAAATGAATGAATTTATTTATTCAAAACACATCTTTCGAATTTCATTTTCATTACTTAATTTTCATTATTTTTAGTGCCAATAGTTATGCAAATGTTTCATCTGGGTTTGGTAAGTATGAGATTGTGTTTCAGTTCCATGACTTAATTTATTAAAGACAGACGCTAGGTATGAAAAAGAATATATATATATATAAAAATGAAAACCTGAAGTATGAATGACAAAAATGCCCGGATATTGTGTAAACATACCCCATGCCACAAAATGAAAGGCTAAAAAATATCAATATAACGGATCAACTTAATTGGGTATGATGCATTCAGTTATTAAGTACAACGGAACAGATAATTGATGATGGATACTTCAAATGGTCGATTGTTTGTCGCTTTTGGCTAAATTCGGTATTTGTATATTAAAGAACACCGTTATAGTATCGCTAGAGCAAAATAAACACAACACCTAGTCGTGAAATTATTTTACTGCACTGTTTAATTTTCGTAAAGAGGTTGTAGAGAAATGAAACAAGAGAAGAAGGCAGTCGGAAACGAAAGTCTATCCCCTCGCCACATTGTTTTTATTCAAATAAGTCAGTTTCAGACTACTCAACAATCAGAAACTCCAAATTTCCCTCAACATACCAACAAATCAATGATCCAATAATCATTGATTTGTTGGTATGTTGTAAATAAAGCACAAACTCTACCCTGAGTCATGGACGCATCAGATTGACCTAATGTTTAGAAGAAACCTAGCGACTATCAAAAAGGCATCCAGTAACAAAATACTATTCCTCTAGCTTTACTAGTGTTCCCGTTCTGGACTTCGCAAACTTTGACTGTAAAAATGCGTGAAAATTAGATCAAACTGACATAATTCTTATCAGGACTATCGCTGACATATCCATTGATAAACATCATATCATTCCACTACCTGCTTTAGTATTTTAGATTTTGATTTAAGCGCAGATTTTAAAGGAACCTCTTGACTATCCAAGACGCATATACTGACAAAATATTATCCTTTTACCTATTCTAGTAACTCAGGTTTGGACTTTAACGAAAAATTAAACCAATTCATTCGAGCATGAAATATAGGTCAAAGTGACCTAATTCGAATCGGGACCAGGATGCATCCACTGAAAAAAGTAACATTGCCATGAGTGCTGTATCTCATAACCAGACTTTAACGTAAACATTAACCTGAGTTACCCCTGCATGGAATGTTGGTCATGGTAACTCAATTTTTATACCAACGTCATGAAGTTTCAACGACGCATTTGTGGACAAATGCATATCCATCTACGGCTTGTTGTTCAAACGATACATAGACTTTAATTTTGACACGGACGAACTGATAAATGGGCAAAACGCTATATCCACTCTCAAACTCCATTAGGAGAAATGATAACAATTAGTTTTCTTTTTACATTACGAAGAATCCATCATTAGTTCAATGGTGTAAGCAAATAAACATAAATCTTTTTAACACAACATTTATTCCCCTATGTTCGGATGTAACTATTTCCCCAGTACTTTACAAATTATTCAATACTATGGCATATATTTCTGTATTTGCATGTCATTATGTCCCTTACATTTTTTGTATTTACTGTGTTCACAAAATGCGCGCTTAAACTCAGCTCTCATGCATAATTCGGTTTATGGACTTCCAAATGTTTTGATTTGATCTGCACTGATGAGACATAAGTTGTCAAAATGGCCATATGCAGAAACTTAATTCCCACTTTACTTCGGTATTTTGTTATTTCTAGAATATAGTCATTAGGCAACAGGGTGTTCAGTTTTGGTATGTGATTTGCATATGATAAGTTTTCCATGGAGGTACAATATTTGAACACATTTTTACATTGACCTTGCCCTGAGAGCATTTTGTGAAAACTTTTACTTTCCTATAGGGGATGGTAAGTAAGTGCTAGGGTGTTATTGTCTGGTATATGAATAAATTGGTGTCTTTGTAAAGTTGAAATATGAAAATATTAAAATTGTTGACCACCCTCTGATGAAAAACTTTCAATATGTGACTTTGACTCCAAAGATAATTTTTTGTAGGTTAAAAAATCTATAATCACAAAAAGGTAAAACTCTCAGATTAATTTAGCATTGACATCGCTCTAAATACCGGGTGAGTTATGTTGTCTTTTGACATCTCTTGTTTAACACTACCTTTTACATGTGTATAAGTGTTTTGGTGAATAACAAAGTCCCGAAGTTACCGTTAATTTAATTTCTGCATATGACCATTTCGACAACTAATATCCCTTCAGTAAAGATCACTCTAAATATTTGAAAGCCCATACACAAAAAAAATGTAAAATAATGACATGATGTAAAACATTTTTTTACAGTACATCATGCCGCGTTTGTCTCCATGCATTTAATAACCTACCTATTATATCGATTGTCTTGCGAAATGTCAACATTTTTCAGAATAAAGTTTAAAGCATGTAGTAGGACGTTTGCCCTTACTGAAGCTTGAGCAAATGAGTAAAAGAAAATATCTTATGTTTTCACGAGTTAACAAGATTCACATGTAAGATATGCTAAGTTGAGGTCTTTGTTCACACATTTTCATGAAAAGAATACAGTTGTGGTCTATACTTTCATCACATAATATCTATTATAGGATCTGCTGTTTCAAGGACATTTAGTGGGTAAATATTTTTTTCTTTTTTCAATTGCTGTAAAAACAAATTTATAGTGCTAGAGAATTTGAAACTGAAAAAATAATACATTAAACAAAAGAGCAAATCACAACATTTTCGTCCAATATAAGAGTAGAATATATACAAGTCAACTGAGATTTCAATTGTTATTGAATATAATGGTTCTTTTTTTTTATAATCTAAATTACATTCATAAAAAAGCGTTTGATGTTAATCACCTCTTGAATAAATAATTGTCCTACTGCACACCGAGATAATATAGTGTTTACAAAATAAATGATAAAAACACACCGGAATCAACTACAATAAAATTCATACCGTCCCTTTTGATACCCCAGAAGCAAACCCCAGAAGCAAAGTTAAAAGATCTTAACAAGAATATTGTTAAGAAAGTCCTTTATAATTATTCCTCATTTCGTTTTGATCCGATAAACAACATAACCACCAGGGTGAAAAAAGGTTAAACTTTGGACTCGATGGGAAAATCACATTTTCATATTCTCTGAAACAACAGAAGCAAAGTCAACCAAACTTCAGAGAAATGATTTAAGGATAGCCATCTACACAAAATTGTTCCTTTCGTTCCGATCCGACAGAAAACATTGCCACTTGCTCAGAATTTAATTTTGTAGTGGAGTCTACTGAAAAAAATCAGTATCATCAACTGCTCAGAAACTATTTATATTGATGCAAATTGAACTAAATTGCACTTGAAAAATGAAAAATTAAGATTTCTCATTTCGTTCTGATTCGATGCCGGCGAGGAAGATAGTTTGACACAGTATGTATAGAAAATCTTATTTTAATCAGCTTCTCTCAAACCATGAGGTAAATTTAACTAAACAGTTGTCATGGCGTTGCTTTATGCAATTAAAATGTGCTTTAAAAGTTCTATTCTTTTTGTTAAAATAAACAATGAAAGGATACGGAGTAAATGTACATGAGACAAAGTCTCTATAAATACATTGTAGAAACCAAGCAGTGGAGAAACGCTTTTATTGTTGTTTTTTATCTTGAAGTCACCATGAAGCCTTAAACAATGAGCTTTGCTCATAGCTCATAGTAAGTTCAAGACGGAATCAGTACCGGTTTAAGCGGAATTAATTGCTAGATGTCGAGCAATGCTAAATCCATGAGTCGTAATTATGAATACGGTGATTGTCAACAAACATGAAATAAGCTTTTAAAGTGTTCTTACAACTGCTGTCATCCATGCCTGAAAAAAAAGACCTAAAAGAAGCAATCACAACATATAAACAACCACAGGTCACTCATCGAGTAAATTGCAAAAAAAACACAAAAAACGTGGCAATATAAAAAATTGAGATGTGGGCATTAAAACCATCAGCCTTTTTGCTTCGTTTATAAAGAAATCAGTTGAAATATTTCGATACAAAATACTGAGCATACAGGTATCCTTTGCCAACCTTGTTTTCTACTATATTTAGTCTTGTTGTTTTGTGTTTTGGTTTGGTGTTTTGTCGGTTAGCTGTGCTTGCGTTTTTGTTCCTTTTTAGTCTTTTTATTTGTGAATGTTTTGGGGTATTTTGTTTGTTTGTGTTTTGTTATTTTAGTGTTTAACTTTACTTGTTTGTTTTGCTTTTTTTGTTGTCGTTGCTTTGCTTTTTGTTTTTTTTATTTGCTTTTTTTTTCTTGTGTTAATTTTTTTTTTATATTTGATTTTATTTATTCTACTTTTTTTNGGGGGGGGGGGGGGGGGTGACAGCTGTCATATTATTCCATATGGCTAAAATGAAATATGTTATCATTTGTTTTCTGTTAAACAGTTTGGCATTTGTAAAGAATAAAGCAGATTTACTTTTTTTGCAGCCGAAACAGTGCCAGGAACCCATTTGTTACAGGTAATATCTAAATAATGTAAAATATCATCATTTCCAATAGAATTTCATAATTTTCTTCTAATTTCGACAGCCTAAATTCATTAGTCTTTTTCATGAATTTTTTTTAACTTATGATACAAAAAAAACCATATTTGACAGAATACAACGAAAGTTTGAATATCGAAGTAAAATAGCATTTTATCAATATGGATGAATAGGAAAAAGTAGATTCTAATTACCCCTAAATATCCCACAGATTAGTACCCAGTTTAACCTTGTTTTGGCTGACAGTTATTTATTACCATATTTGTAAAGGTTTTAAACAACAACAAACAAACAAAAGCTGTTCGGATGACTGATGCCATACCGGCATTCGTTTTTTGTTTCCATCGGGTTTGCATTGTATGGTTTAAAATGACATTATTACTTAGCCAGTGAAATGCGGTTATTTTTATTTTTCTTTCTGGATGTTTTTCTTCCGTTATTCATCTGGTCCGTGTAAGTAGAATTTACACTTCTTTCATATACAGTTGGTTGAACGCTCAACGTTACATTTTTTGCGTGTGCATTCCGTGTTTCGTTCGTTCCGCTCGCGTTTTCCGTTCGTTCCGTTTCAAACAAATCAAATCGTGTGTTGCGTGTACCATTCATACACGTTTTACACGAAACAAACGATTCAATTCGTTCCGTTCGTGTACGCAAGCTCAGAACAGATCATATCGTGCAGAGCGTGTATATCGTGTGGAGCGTGTATTTCGTGTGAAGCCTGAACCTGAAATGCGTTTCACAAAAATAAAATCCTATAAATAATTATTTCACATTGACATAAATGTCAACAACAATGGCTTGCAGTTCGTAAGTTTATCGTAATCAAATCTGCTGATGCAGGCAGTTTTTAACAGCATTCACGATATCAAAACAACACGTTAGTCATTCCAACTGATTCTGAAACCGTACAGACAATATTTATTGCGCATTGAGTATGTCGAGAAAAGGGGGG
>MJUU01030496.1:133955-172585 GCA_002080025.1 Modiolus philippinarum
TATGGAAGTGCCTGTGTTGCATTTCCATATATGTATGTAGTACACAATATATGTGTATATGCGTACTAACTTCCCAAGTAAAAAAATGTCTAGGCAGGAACACAGTTGTGGACAGGACCTTACATTTGCCCACAGTGCCACTATGCCATGTATGCATATTTTTTGTGGAAAATTTTGTACTTGTCTTTTAACTGACATTTCCTGATGGGATATATGGCTCACATACTAGTGAACAGTGTCATGAGTCCACAAGGGTTTTTATACCAGCTGATACTTGAACAAAGTTGTGAGTCTACATGTTTTTGCATCAGTAACCCCCAGCAGTAGCCACGTTTGGACTCATGACACTGATGAGAGTTCTTGTGCCATATATCCCAACAGGAAATGTCAGTAAATAGACAAATACAACATTTTCCACAAAAAAATTGCATAGTTCACATTCGCCCACAGTCACCAACTTTCCTGTTTGCCCAGGGTCGGTTCACCCACGGTGTCAATTCTCCCACAATATATGGTATTATTATTTGGCAAACTATTTTGCAACACATTTAAGTGTACCGAGTACAGCATGGGGTAGGGGCTACCCTTTTCTGTTGTGAAAAGGTTACACATCATTGATCCGACAGTTATTGGTCCGACAGCCCATTGGTCTGACAGCTCATTAATCTGACAACCCATCATTCCGACAACCCATTTGTCGACAATTATTAGTCCGACAGTTATTAATCCGACAGCTCATTATTCATACATACTTTTATATTTTGCAAAAAATATTTATTCTGGTTTTATTGTCAAAATGAAAAAAAAAATTCTGCACAAAGAATGAAATAAAAAGGAGTAAATGCACATGGCACAAAGTCTCTACAAATTCATGCTAACCCTAACCCATGGTAAAAACAAAGCTTTTATTGTTGAAGTCATCACGAAGCCTTGGTAATATCTCATCGAGACGATTCAAGACGATCCCTGGTACTGGTTTGGCGGGAAGTTATGTTCAGTATTTTTTAAGTTGAAGGTTCTTTTCTTTTCTCTCAGTTTCTTTGGGTTTCAAAGCCTTTCAGATTTCATCGAAAATTATCCAATACATGTGTGCCCTGCTAAGATCATGTATAAGTTGGAAAGTTACAAATATCCTTCATGTCCTTAGCCCAAAAACTTCGTTGATTTTTCCTTTGGCTGTTGTTAATTTTTATTTGTTGAAAAGGGGGGGGGGCAAAATTGTCGATTATACAACCCATTGTGGATATGACCTTGTATTATCACAATGGATCGGTTTTGACTTCAAATTTTTATAGCCCCTCATGAAATAGCTCTATGTTGTATGATAACTTGAAATCGCTTTCACACATTTTATAAGTTTTATGCACAGTATTAAACTAAATCAAAGGTAGGTCCCTTTCCATTTTGAGGAAAACATTTGGTTAATGGTCTTCTAAATGTTTTGATATGATCTGCACTGAAGAGACTGAGACATAATTGGTCAAAATGGCCATATGCATAAACCAAATTTACAGAAACTGAGGTATTTTGTTATTTATAAATGTGCATATGAAATTCGGCAAACAGGTTATCATTATCACATTATGCAGGTGTTCAAATTTGAGAAAAGGGACTGCACTGCTTCTAGGCAAGACAGCTGGATATTTTTTTTCTGTAAGGCCGTTGATTTTTTCATTTTCTAGTTTTACGAACCCTCCTACCTTAGAAATTTAGGCCCAAATTTGAATAAAAAGATTTGCTTTTTGAATTTTTTTCCTACCATACAAATATTTGGTCTATTATTCAATAAAATTTCTATTATCTTAATCCAAAATTACGGTTTTTTTGCCGACCTAAATTTTTCTAAAATTTTATTTTTTATTCAGTTTGACCTTCCTCCTACCCAAAAGTTCGTAAAACCAAAAATTAAAAAAAAACAGTGGCCTAAACAACTAAAGGGGGAAATAAATAGAAAAGGTTATGGAAAATCCTTTTTGATGCATTTACAACCGGTGTGTGTTTCACTTTATGGTTGGCCACATTGTTGAATTTTTTTTATTACGTTGACCCCTATACCCTTATAGTATGTACAGGGTACTATTACACTGTTGCTACTGGTGATAAATGCAACCTTTCCGAAAACTATATATTGCTAAAATGTTTTGAAACAAGCACAAACAAAGTGTTAAACAAAACAATGCAGATGAATCTAAGTACTACAGGTTTGTTTTATGTAAGCAAGTTATGTTTTTGTGTACTGATAAATCGATCATCTTCTTGCATATGATCAAAAAAAAATCATATCGGTCCTTGAGATGTTCTGTGTTCAACTCTTTAATGAAATGTAACGCTGTAATCGCCATTTATCAAGTACAAATTTGAACATTGTCCTAGTTTCATGTTGTTTGCTGCCACTGTATCCATCCCAGGTCCCGTTTCTCAGGCCAAAATGTAACCGAAGGCTGAGTTTGTGCCAATAAAATATAAAATGTATTTGTATTTGTATGACAAAACGCAAGGGTTTGACTTTGAAAAATCTCCGAAGGAACTTTTTTTGTGTTAAACAGAACTAATATCTATTTAGACTTTAATTAAAATAATTTTGGTTAAATTTATCGTCATTCAAAGAGTTTAGATTAATTATTATAAGTTTCGTTTTTTCAGCAAATTTGCAATTTTTATCAATTCTCATGTTAGCCAATCAAATCAACATTCTTGCGGGTATTTAATTCATATCGTGTACACACACGATATGAGCGAAATACACGATTGAAATGATATATTTCGTTCATGTTCCGTGTATAGCGTGTATGTATGCAACTAATCGTTTGAAACGTGTATGAATGCAACGAATCGTTTGAAGCGTGTTTGAATGCAACGACTCGTTTGAAGCGTGTAATTCATTCCGTTTTCCGTTCGCTCCACTCGCGTGTACACTCCGTTCGCGTTCCGTTCATGTTGTAACGTTGAGCGTTCAACCAACTGTACTGCGAAATTAAATATTAAATTATTACATTTCCCAAGTCTGAATAAAGTACCATAGCACGGCTTTGGTTAAGCAACTATTAGTCGGTGTGACTTTCTTCTATCTTTACTTTTTTAAAAGCATTTGATCTTTCATTACTGATTATTATTTCAGGCAATTTAAAATTTATCAATGCATTGTGAGTATATGCGACATTTCATCGTACTGCAAAAGTATCATTACAAAATGCTATCAAATTGATTAGTACTAATTAAACCAAGTGTTTATTTTATTTTAACATGTTTACATTAGAATAGATCTAGCACTGAGTCATTTCATCTTAACTATCGGACTCGACTTCTTCTTCTATGAATGTCTTTTTTTAACATTTGTGGCATTACAGGAGAGGCATGCATAATATGACAGACTTACCTTGTCGATGCAATCCGTCTCATTACTTGAGGGGTTCGTATAAACATTTCCTGAAGTTTTGGTCTGATCTGCACTGATGAGACATTAGTTGTTGAAATGGGCATATGCAGAAAATAAATTAACAGTAACTTCGACTCGAATGGCAATTTCTATATCATCTATACTTTCTTAATTGTCCTTCATATATTCTATAGGTTGTTGATTTTTAATAATATCACATTTAAAGATAGTGATATCTAAATTTCTACAATTTATTCATGTTCATGATTTAGAGAATAGATTTAGTGCAGTGACCATCTTCAATGCTTGCACAAAAATCTTCAATGCTTGCACAAAAATCGATCTTTGGAAACTTACAATATCTAAATTAGAAAATATTGTTTAAAACTATGGAGTATCTCACTCATGCAAAGCTCTGTCCTTAGCTGAGTTTTGCTTTCTATTTAGATCCTTTTGATTATTTGTTCTCCGCCAGCCTTTGTTAAAATAAGAAAGATAACAGGAAACACCTACAATGGCCGTAAACCACAATCACATGCCACAATCCACCAGGGAACCGCACGAGAAAAACAATAAAAAGACAAAAGACAAACATGGACAACAATAGGAACTCGGGATAGCCGGACTTTGTACCGGCACTAGCAAGAGCTAGCGGTAGGGTTAAACCGGTTTATGGGTACCCAAACCTCCCATTTCTCTATCCCGATTCCCTATAGTATAATAAAACATACAAATAAAACCCAATACAGGTAGACTACTAACTCCAAGACCACAATCTTGAGAAGGAAAGAAAAAGACAAAACGTAATTTAGAAAGATGGGTCGAGGAGTGCTCGCCGCTAAACTGTACACCTTGTACACCTTTCGATTTCTGGATTTCCAATGTTTTGCTTTAATCTGCACTGATGAGACATAAGTTTTCGAAATGGCCATATGCGGAAAGTAAATTTTCAGTAACTTCGGTATTGTGTTATTTATTACCACTGGGTCGATGCCACTGCTGGTGAACCGTAAATCCTCGAGGGTATTCATCAGCCCAATAGTCCAGTACTTCTGTAAAGGCCTGAAAACCGATTTTTGGAAACTTACAATGCCTAAATTAGAAAATTTAGTTTAAACTATGGAGTATCTCCCTCATACAAAGCCCTATCCTCAGCTGAGCTTTCTATTTAGATCCTTTTGATTTTTGTTCTCCGTCAGCCTTTACACAACTTTTGGTTCCTGTATTTCTAGTCTTTTGATTTTATCTGCAGTGATGAGACATAAAGTGTCGAAATGACCATATGTAGAAAGTCAATTTTCAGTAACTTCGGTATTGTGTTATTTTTTATCAAATAAAAATGACAGTTTCAAATCAAATTTAATTATGTTGTACATTACATTCATTTTCAAAGTGTTTGTTTCTTACAAATGTTGCAAACGTAAAATTAAATGCCCCTCACTACAGTCATGCATATTTTGTATCGGGAATTTCCAAAACTGTTGCTTAAAAAAAACGTACATAATGGTTTTTCGGAAATTAATATCTTTCTTTTTATGATCTTTGTGCCGTCCATGCATTTTTGGAATATTCTTATCTTTGTTTACTTTCTAAAGTCTCTTGCACTTTAACTTTCGACTTGCAATTTTTGCTGCATAAAGGTAAACCTGTCTATTAGAGCACATTTCAGATCTTGCTTGTTTTAGTACTTTGTAGCATACAGATTTGTGAAATGAATTTCGTGAAAAATATCTCTGCATTCACTACTCGCAAGTCAATAGAAAACAGAAGCAACAAAAGATCCATTAATTGATAATATTAAAGTCCAAAGACATTACAAAAATGCCAATACGGCAAAATAAAGGCATAATACAGATACAAAAAAGAAGAAAAAAAAACAAGGCATTCAAAAGCTTAACTACTTTAGTGTGAAAGCCTGATATCATGTTCTCCTGAAGGATTAGCATATCCTATTCCGAATATGGCATCCGCCACATGGTCAGTGATCCATTCCAGGGTTAATTAAAATAAGGAAATATCAAAACCATGAAGATGTAAAATCTAGCTGAAAATAACCATTTTCAGTTAGAGTACCAACACATCACAGCAGCTTTTGAGACATGTTTTTTGCCCTATTCAAAAGTCACTATCTAAAATACATGTTTGACAGTCAAGTTAAAAAATGAATTGTGAAATATACACTCAACACACTGGATAGGTAGGTATAATTCTATTAAGAGAGGGAACGTCTACAATTTGTATATTAAAACATAACGTTTAACTCATTTTCCTTTCTTTTTCATGTTTGTCTATTTCAAATGTCCATATTCCTCAATATACAACAAAAGATTTAAATACGCAACTGACAAAGGAGTATCAGTAGCCATTTATTTCAAGCTCGCTGGAATATATCCGGTGTAAATATTCCTTAAATGTCGGATTATTAAGAGAAAGTACATTGCCTTTGTCGCGAAGTGAGATAAAAAGACTTGGCTGAATGCTTTGTGCTAGTCCCTGTAAAAACTTGACCTAATACGAATACAGAGAAAGGACAGTTAAAAGCAACAAGTAGTTAATTCCCTTTTATTTACTATTTTCTGCTGAAAAAAAGTAAATTGTGTAACTCTAGTCTCTGCAAATGTCCATTTCGAGAACTTGCGTCTCTTTAGTGCAGATAGAATCAAAACATTTGGAAGACAAAATGGTATTATTGATAAAAACAAATTTCCAGTAGGATCTAAAGAAAATCAAAATTACCTAAGTAAAAGGGAGATACTCCTTAGTTGTTACCAAAATTTCGGTAATTAGATGTTAAAAGTTTCTAAATGAAATCAGTTTTCGGGCCCGTACCGAAGATCGTAAAACTTGGCTGGTTAGTAACATTGGGGAATAGCAATCCACCAACAGAGACATTGGCCAAGTGGTAATAAATAAAAATTACCGAAGTTATAGTAAATGTAGTTTCTGCAAATTACCATTTAATTGTAGTTTTCATAACGGGAAAGAATTGTATATCAACTGGATATCAACTACAGTTATGTGATTTCAATATAAAAGAAATGAGCCTGTGGCAAGTTTATTATATTTGTATATTTGAAATTACGTAACGAGAGCTGATACATGTATCCAGCGATATACAATTCTTTCGAGTTTTAAAAACTATTTCTCTTATGATTTTCAAAAATAAATGCAGAAAATATTTAGTGTCGAGCGGCTTTTCTGTGTTTGCTGGCTTATGACGTCATTGCTTTGCTTAGAATAAAAACTCTGTTATTAGGCAACGTTAATCACGGCCTACAAGATCTCACAGTGGTCGAATAGAAACGCTAAAAGTGATAACACATCATGCGTGATGTGCTATTACTTGTCGCGCAACCAATGACATTCCCGTGAAAGAGATGCAACTAGTTCATATTTAGCTCCATCTTTAAAGCCTCGTTGTGTACCTCAAATAACCATTTGTGCAAGAAATAGGTAATGAGGTCAAATCATAAGAGGATAGCTTCAGTACAGATAAAGCAAAAACGTTTGGAAGACCATAAACCGGAAACGAGTCTTCCAAATTCAACAAAAGTTCTTATACCTTGATATAAAATTCTCGGTTTACTTTTTATTTTTACTTTTTGTTTTTGACCCAGTGCCGTTTTAAGAAGATTTGTAGTGTCTTTTCGTACTACTTAAAACTTGTATCTCCGTTACACATTTCTATTGAAAAATATTGATACAACAGATCAGATATTACTGTTTTCAGTTAATTTTGTATAAAGAGCCTGCGAAAAACAAAAAAAAAAAACACAAACAAACAAACAAACAAAAAACCAAACATTAAACAAAAAAAAATGAATGTTATTGCAATGCGTGGGACTACTTAATTTGGTAAATATTATTCAATTGCACTATATTTTGTTGCAGTGTATATATCTATTTATTTGCATTTTTTTTTGTTCTTGTCTAGATACCATAGCAAGAAGTATTATAATATGAATCATGCAGAAAGAGGATACTTCCTGATTTTTAATTTTGACAGCAATGATATGCGACGTGATGGCTCAGATGTTGATGTTGATGCACTTACTCATTGTTTTTCGAGATTACACTTTAAAGTCAAGACATTTACGAATAAAACAACGACAGAAATGAAATCTCTGCTCACAAATTGCAAGTATCTCGTCTCTAAAAGACTAGTTCTACAAAAAATATACAGTGGTACTGAAGCATCTCTATACGTAGCATATATATCAAATTTAAAGATACATATGAAAAAGAAAGGAAATGGGGTGAATGTCAAGGAGACAACATCCCATATCTAGGTTAAAACGACCCAAAACAAAACATCTAGGGGTCACCGTACGGTCTTGCATATAAGATATTTCTCTTATACATTTTCCTAAACCAGTTTGATAAATTGATAAAATGGTGTATTGGTTTATTTATCCATCAGTGAGATTTCCCGCAACTTTTTTTATTGATAATTCCATTAAGACGTCACGTTACTAAACTTCTTTTACCACCTTTGCCATTGACAATTATCATGCGTCTCATATTTTACGCTTGATTTTCCGCAAACATGGCCTCTGAAGATCGCACGTTGAAAATCTGCTATCTTTAACCATTTCGAGAGGAGTATCCCATTCGTATCAGAGGAAAATTCCATACACATTGATAATGCTGCAACTCGATAACAAATAATAGAAAATAATAGAAAAACACAATAAAAAAACGCACATTGAACGCTGAAGACTATGCAAGTATGTGGTTGTCTTATTGTCATGATAATAATTATCAGTACTTCAAATTATGTATCGTAATATTGTGCTTCATTGAATTATCCTTATTGTAATGTTGGACTTTAGCAGATATCTATTCAGATACCAGTATGCCTCTTTATTTACGTACAATTGTGATATTTGGCTTAGTGAACATAAACTGAATTTTTTACTAATCACATCGACTGTAATCCTGGAACTACCTTCTCATAAACTGCACAGAAATCGAAATTATTCCTTGAATTCCATTTATATGTGACAAAAGTATCAAAAGTTGGTTTATTGGAACTGCTGATCTTGTCACTATTGACTCGTTGTAGATGAGTACGATACCCATGTGTTTGAGCCATCCCAACATTTCATTGGATATTACCAAATACTAAGTATACTTTTAATAAATTAATTCCGTATCTCAATCAATAATTTAAAAGCAACTTTTCACCTTGACCTTGCACTTGTTTTTATTTTTGTCGATTTCAATGCAATGTTAACTTTTGCTGCAGTATGCCAGGGTATAGATTTAAGAGGCCAACGACGGGATGGAAATTCAAAATATTATGTTTTAGAATTAGAGGAATACATCTATCATTTACGTTTTCCCAGATTTGGCTACCGATTTTGACATTTTCCTTGATTGACTCGCTCACAGTGTGACGGGTGCTGTTAACAGAGTAGGACATGCTTACACTTTCGGAACACCTGATGTCACTCTCAGTTTCACTGGAGTTCACACTGTAAGTGCCTTTGTTTTCAATGTTGTGATTTCTATTTCTGTGCTTTGTATCTGTCTAACGTCATTGTTTTCTGTATCTAACGTCATTGTTATCTGAGTTCTCGTTTTGGCCATGTCTTTAGACTTCGATTTTTGTAAATTCACTCCTTTGTTGCTTCGGTATTCTACTGCCGTTGTTTGTTACAAGATTTTAGTCGAATCTCAAACTTTTGATTTAAAATCCATTCGACAGTACAACTGTCAATGACTTCCAAGAATCGATTCTCTATTATTACCAATCAGAAGACGTTTTACACACATAATTAAATTAATGATTATTGAAATTATTGCCTCTTACTAACATCTTACAGTCTTTACAAATTGTTACTGACATATTTTTGCTTTTTTATTATTGGTTGATATAAATTAAATATATGCATGTTTGTATATTTAGACGCAAACCTTGATCACAGTAATTGTGATTGCTTTGGCATTGCAATTCTCAGTCATGGACAGCAAGGATATATAATGACAAATAATGGAACGCTGTCTCTAGATAGTATTATTGGGCAAGTTAAGAATTGTAGGAGTTTACTTGGAAAACCAAAACTGTTATTTATCCAGGTAGGTGAACATTTGTTGACAGTTGATAAGCGTCTTTGTAATATCAGACAGGCTATGAAAAATGTCGACTTTTAAAATATTCTTTGTTAGATTCCGGGAAGTGCTGAGCCCCTAATAAAGCTTTAAAGGCTGTAAGGTATTCGCCCTATAAGCATTGACATATCTGCTTTATTTAATAACATTTAAATTCGAGGTATTTTTTTTAAATTTTCAAATGTGTTATTGTATTTACACTGTCGAAAACAACGGCAGTAGAATACCGAAGGAACAAGGGAAGCGATGATCACAAAAATCAAAGTCCAAAGACATAGCAAAAACGGCAACAGAGAAAAATAAAGACAAAACAAGGACGCGAGACAGCTACATCGCACGGAAATAAAAAAAGACGACATTAGGAACTAAGGCACTCATAGTGTGAACTCCCATGAAAACCGGGAGTGACATCAGGTGAGCATGTCCTGCTCCAATAGGGACACCCGTCACACCATCGGTGGGGAATATAAAATGTTTTGAAGTTCTTATTTGAGGCTGACAACCCTTAGACAAAACCAAAAAAAAATAGATAATTTAATTATAGATAATTTAAATTTAGCATTTTACAATTTTTGCATTTTGTTATATTTAGGTCATCAAAGTTAATTTACAAAATGTAGATTTTTATAGCATAGAATGGGATATGAAGCTGGAAAGTATGAATGAATCGTAGTTCTTTTATCTTGATTTCTATCATATGGGGTCCGCGTTTACAATAGATTAAATTAAAGCTTTTATTTTTGCATAAGCGTTGTTAAGTAGACATTTTCCAGCATTAGTTCTGCATATCTAGTAGCTTGTTACGTGTTACGGATTTGCTTTCTTTCTCTGCATGAAAGGAAGACGCCATTACTATCACTTTTATTTTGCTTACCTCAATTAATTTCTAGTTCGATTTTTTGATTTCCGATTTAACTAATCCAATTATTTATTGAACAATTATATTAGTGATAACTACAAAAATATGATATGTCAGTTTACATGGTTTAGACCCTGGATAATCTTCAAATGATCTTCATTAACGACCTCGTAACTTGTAAGTGGTAATTTGAAACAATTGTAATGGCTACAAAGAGGCAAACAAGCTTCAAACATATGTAACAGAGTAATACAAGAGCTACAAAATTGGAACATTAAAGCTCCTATGAATTTAAGACAGAAACCCTCTGGTAACCTTACAGATTAAACGCTGAACGAATAATGAGTTTCAAAGACTTTTATTTGAATGCCAATTTTCATATTCAAGTTGGTATATCAAACAAACATGAAAAAAATTCTTAAGTAGTTGGTCTGTTATCTGATAAGTTCAAACTGTAATTTTCAAGATATATATACGTGTTACACCTTGAAACATGTGTACAGCATAACGTTATTTACTGTTTTTTATGCAACTTCGGTATTTTTTGTATTTAGAACTATGGACCGGTGCTACTGCTGGTGGACCAGAGGTCCCGATGGTATTCACAAGCTCAATAGTCAGACTTGTCTGACATTAAAATTTTACCTTGCTTGTTATAGAGATTAACTGTTTCTATTAAAATCCCAACCACTTAAATACTGAGGCTTCATGCCGTGTATGGCACTCGGTTGATGTCCTTGGTACTGGATTTGGCTTCCTACTTCGATCTTTTTGGAAATGAGTACTTCTTTTTAGGTTACCTTTGGATTATGGCTTTCCATATGATTTGATTTTAATGCTGCTGATGAGAGGTTACTCCGTGAAACACGTGTACAGCATAACACAATTACTGTTTTTTTATGCAACTTCGGTATTTTTTGTATTTTGAACCATTGGGCCGATGCTACTGCTGGTGGACCAGAGGTCACCGAGGGTATTCACCAGTCCAGTAGTCAGAATTGTCTGACATTAAAATTTTACCTTGCTTGTTATAGAAATTTACTGTTTCTATCAAAATCCCAAGCACTTAAATACTGAGGCTCCATGCCGTGTATGGCACTCGGTTGATGTCCTTGGTACTGGATTTGGCTTCCTACTTCGATATTTTTGGAAATGAGTACCCTTTGCATTATGGCTGTCCATATGATTTGATTTTAATGCTGCTGATGAGAGGTTACTCCGTGAAACACGTGTACAGCATAACACAATTACTGTTTTTTTTTATGCAACTTCGGTTTTTTTTGCATTTTGAACGATTGGGCCGATGCTACTGCTGGTGGACCAGAGGTCACCGAGGGTATTCACCAGTCCAGTAGTCAGACTTGTCTGACATTAAAATTTACTTTGCTTGTTGTAGAAATTTACTGCTTTTATCAAAATTCACTTAAAAATACCGAGACTTCATTCGGTGTATGGCACTCGGTATATGTCCTTGGTACTGGATTTGGCTTCCTATTTCGATATTTTTGGAAATGAGTACTTCTTTTTGGACTACATTTTGATTATGGCTTACCATATTATTTGATTTTAATGCTGCTGATGAGAGGTTACTCCTTGAAACACGTATAAAACATAACGAAATATACTGTTTTTTATGCAACTGGGGTATTTTTTGTTTTTTGCACTATTGGCATTTCTCAAATAGATTACAATTGCTTTACTTACGCTGACATGCTCGTCTATGAAACAATAAGAGCATATCTAGATTCCTTCAACTTTTATGTATGATAGCAAAGGTTTTGCATATGGTTAATAGGTCTCGACAAAACGTCATCTTAAAGAAACAACGGCAGTAGAATACCGAAGGAACAAAGGAAGTGATGATTACAAAAATCGAAGTCCAAAGACATGGCAAAAACCGCAACAGAGAAAAACAACGACAAAACAAGGACGTGAGACAGCCACAATAGACGGAAATACAAAAGACGACATTAAGAACTAAGGCACTCATAGTGTGAACTCCCATGATAACCGGGAGTGAGATCAGGTGCTCCGGAAGGGTGAGCATGTCCTGCTCCACTAGTGACACCCGTCACACTATCAGTGATTCAATCCAGGGTAGGTGTCAAATCCGCGAAAACGTGAAATCTAGCTAAAAATGTCCGTTTTCATTTGGGACACAGACACGTCATATCTGTCAATGATGTCATGATGACGGACATAGAATTTCTGAAGGGATGAAAGTAACAAAGGCTGAACAAATCCCTGACTAAGCAGCTTTTGGGACAGTGTTTTGGCTATATTCAAAAAATCACTGTATACACTACATGCCGAACAGTAACGAATTAACTGTGAAATGTAAACTCCATATGCTGGAGAGGTAGGTATATTGCTGCTCAGAAAGGGAAAGTTCACAATTGGGAAGTTAAAGTCATCACGCTTGTCATATAGCTTAGACTTCAAACGTCCATCTTCTTCAATGTATATCAAAAGATCTAAGTACGAAGCTGAAGTAGGTGTATCAGTAGTCTTTTTAATTTCAAGTTCATCGGGATAGATCTGGTGTACATATTCCTTGAATTTTGGATTTTTAAGAGAAAGTACATCGTCTATGTAGCGGAAGGTGAAATTAAAGGACTGGGCTAAATGCTTTTGTTTTTTCGCGGCCTCCAAATTCGACAAAAATATTGTCTATTAAAAATTCCAACATCTTGATTACGTCATTCTCTGTTTACTTCTTGTTTGACTCAGTGTGGTTCTTAATAAAATACGTTTTGTCTTTCCCTACTACTAAATAAGTGTATCTGCGCTCTCCGTTTTTATTGCAGAAGCATTGATGTATCAAATCGGAAATTACTGTTTTCAATTTATTGTGTGGCAGGGTAGTATAAAGAGTAGAAAGATCAAAAGTTTGTATGCTATGGCAATGGGTAAGACTGCTAGAGGCTAGCTGTTCAAGGAGGTCTTTAGAATTTTTTAGAAGCCACATCTGATTGACGCCGCTCGTGGAGTAGACCTTATCACAGTAAGTTTTCAGGCCATCTCTGACTGCGGTCAATAAAATAGTAAGGAGCTTGGAAAGTGGCTTAGTGGTGCATCTGGAAGACCCCGCAATGAAGTTTAGGGACCAAGTATATGTAGGGGAGCTTAAAGAAATGAGACAGATTCGTACAATCTGTACATCTCAGACAGACGACGATACCAATGCTATAAGGAAATGAGGGTGCTAACAAAATAACTGAACAGAATTGTCAAGAGTCAAAGTCCATTAGGCAATAAGACAAAGCAGTTGGACAACACTGGAATAATTGGCGACCGCAACGGTCCCGACTTGGTACAGGCATTTCAAAATACATGGTGGGTTAAACAAGTTTTATGGTGCGTCATTGCTGTAGTGTCCCGAAACAAATCCATAGCATTTGCTTTTGACAGGTCACAAGACAGTGTAATGTTCATCAAGTACTAAATAAGTTTGTGATAGATCTTTTGGGTGGCTGATTGGTAAATGTGATTTTTTTAAACCCAAAACAAAACAAATTAAAATCCATGGTACATGTTACTTCTCTTACCCTCAAACAAGACCAACGTGAATGTGTGGAAAATCTCTTTGTACACAGATATCAGATATCATCGTAAAGACGAAATTAAAATAACGGTGCGATGTAAAAGACAACAAAGAAAAAAAAGCACGGACAAAAAAAAACTGTCAACCGCAATGGTCCTAATTCAAAAAAAAGGTAGATTAAACCGGCGTAATGGCGCACTAAACCTGCCCTTGTGGTAGTGTCCCGAGAGCAAGTCCACAGCAATTTCTTTTGAAAGCTCGTAGACAGTAAAAAGAAATGAATGCTCATTTTAGTATCAATTATAAAAGAATCTGGAATAAGAGTTTGAATCGAAACTTCAATTTTTTTCCACAAGGCAGTGATATTTATTGAAGAACTTTTTTAATGGTCGTAGAGGCGGAATTTTGTGAATCCTAAAGGCGGTCACAGAGATAACTATGTATAATGAAAAAGTCTGTATAATTTGCACTAGCTCACGTGTAGCGAATTAACTGTTAAACTTACACTCTATAAGCCGGAAACCTGGAAGATTACTGTCCATTTAACAGAAATTGATAAAGTAAGTGAGAACCGAACCGTTAGTCTAAAACGAACAATCCAAGGACAATGGCAAAGTAAGAAAAGCAAAGAAACAAAGACATAACATGAGCACGACACAGAAAAGAAAATGAAGACACACATATTTACAAAAATGAAAAAACACGGACCCAATTGAACTCCATGGGTGAGATCAGGTGCACCGGTAGAGTAAGCATCTCCTGCTTCTTATAAGACACCCGCCGTTTTGAACATATCAACTCTGGTTTTAAAGCGAAATCCGGTAGAGGAAAACCAATCTTTAATGGTAAAGGGAAAGATCTGTTGTTATCTGGGAAACAGATATCCCATAGCGGTCCATAAGATCGTGATGTCGGCCGTAGAACTTCTGTAGTGATGACCTCAAGTTATGGGCGACATACCCTTGCTTAAGTAGCCTATTTGTAAGCAACCGAGCTCTATCAAGGTAGTCACTGTATCGAGCACAGGCCCTTGAGTAGCGAATGATTTGGGAGATTTTAGTACTGAGATGACCATTTTCATCAAATTCGAGATATAAGTCCAAAAAAGATGTAGATCTTGTGGTTCCTATCGTTTCCTTTATCTCAGGTTCTTGAGAATATATCAATGGGATCCATTTAGCAAAAGATGATTTATTAATGGAGACAGCATATCTTATTCCATGATATTTTAACAAGTCCCCGAAGAAATGCAGTCTCGTAGGAATATATCAACTAGTCTGCAAGTAGAGGATCACAATTAGTGCCCATTGGTATAGCTCTTGATTTATAGCAGATCCTAATGCGACAAATATATTATCAGTAAGAAAATCAAGCATACTGCACATCTGTTATAGCATACTTTTCTTTAAATTTGTTTGTAAAAAAAGTGCGGATTTGAAACCTAACAACTTTTTTGAATCGGCAAAGGGTTTTCTGGTGATACCTTTGACTCGTGATTTTGATTTTTCGAATAAGTTTGGCAAATATATTTAATCAATTCAAATTTAAACAGACTCAAAAATATGACCACAATCTTGATGTGATTTTACTCGTGAGCAAGGAAGTTCAAATTCGTTACTGTAGAGCGTGCAATTCATACAGTGACTTTGTGGAAAGAGCAAAAGCACTGTCACAAAAACTGCTGAGTCAGGGATATGTTCAGCCCTTGTTACTTTCGTCCCTTCAGAAATTCTATAGCCGTCACCACGACATCATAGATAGATATGAAATGTCAGTGTCACAAATGAAAACTAGGTTCACGTCTTCCTGGATTTAGTGTGACGGGTGCTGTATACAGAGCAGGACATGCTTACCCTTCCGGAGCACCTGATGTCACTCTGTTTTTTGAGAGTTCACACTGTTAGTGCTTTTTGTGTGTTGTATATGTAGTGGTTGTGTGTTTTGTGGGCATGTAGTGTCTGTGGTCTTCCGTCTTCTGGTGTTATTGATTTTGCCTTATCTCTGGACTTTGATTTATGAAATCTTGTGCTTTGTCCCTTCGGTATTCTACTGCTGTTGTTTCATAGCTATACAAGTCTGAGTCATTCAGCGGATTACCAAGCGGAAAAGTAAATAATCTAAATGGCTTTACGCTTAAGATATGGTAATTAAAAATACGACCAAGATATTGATACCCCTTATATTGGGATGCCAGAATATTCTTTGTAAAGAATATCATTCTAGGGTGCAAGATCAGATTTCTTCGCACAAATCGATATGAAACGTCCAGATAATAGAGGGTAAGGACGTTAATCTCGCCAATCTTTTAATACTAAAATAATTCCATACGTTTCATAATATTACCACAGACAATTTGAATTTCGCTGTTCCCGAAAAAAAACGATATTCGAATAAGTTTTCAAGACCAAAACCTGAGTTTATTATACTCTTGGCGGTTTCAATGAACGTAACCTTACTATCACAGCCAAACTTTTACAACAGGATTACAGGTCTCATAGGTTGTTGAATACATTAAAGAAGTTTTATAATAGATATGAATATTTAATATTTATGGCGTTACTTGCATACAGCTTATTACTAAGGGCATTTAAAATCCTCGTTTTATGGAAATGCTGTTAAAATGCCAAAACTGGTTAAAAAATCCAGAAAAGCTTGGACGTAACTTACATTCATCTAGTGACCTGAAAGTTTTAAAAACATACTGGTCTCTCATTGATATTGCCGATATCTACTGAAATTTATGATGATTCTTGACCAAACCCTAAGGGAAGTTTTGAGTTAAATTTCTTTCGTAGTGCGACAGTGTTCTACCAGCAGACTAGGCTCCTTGAGCTAGCCGGCAGTGCAGATTAGCGGCGAGTACCCATTGAACCATCTTTGAAAATTACCCTATGTCTTTTTCTCTCCTTTCAAGATTGTGGTCATGGTGTTAATAGTCTACCTGTATTGGGTTTTATTCGTATATTTATTATATTATAGGAAAACGGGACAGATAAACGGAGATAACCTGTGTAACCCTACCACTGGCTTTTCTAATGCCGGAAACAAGTCCGGCTGTCCCCAGATCCTATCGTTGTTTACTTTTGTTTTTTGTCTTATTTGTGTTTTTAATCTATAGTTCCCTGGCAGATTGTAGCATGTAATTGTAATTTTCAGTCATTATGGATGTTTCCCGTATTCCTTTTATTATATCTACTGTGAATAAAAACTTGACTTCATCGATTTTTATGCAAAGGGGTTTTTTATGATTGTAAAAAGATATTTTCTGCTAAGGCTGCTACTTAACTGCGTAAGACTTTTATGAAATATAAGGCTGCAAAATAATGAAGACTTGTATAAACTTGATTGCAAATATTAGCCGTAGTTGCAAGATATAAAAATAATATTAAAAGAAACATTTTTTTTTTAATTTCTGTTCCAAAGCAGAGGAAGACAGAATCCAGAAGACAGATGATCACAATTTATTTTGATAGAATTAAAAATGTTAGAAATAAAATAATTCAACAGATACATATACTTTTTTCCGTTATATGTTTATTGAAATTTTAGTTGGAGTATCTAAAATAGTACCATTTTTGATTACTGTGATTATACCCCATTGCACATATTTACAATGCTTTGAAACTTAATCAAACAGCATCTATGGATGTCTTTTATTTTTTTTTATAAAGAATAAATTGTTACATATACATTTATCTAAAAGCAAACAAAACAATATCATTGGATCTTGAACGTTAAAATAATGTTAAAAAACCCATTTTGTACCAGAGAGAATTAAACTCGATACTTTTGTACAAATTAGGTCTCTGTAATTTAATTCATTTGATTTCCTTGTAGTGTTGCCGAACGGAAATAGAAATTGATGCCCAAATAGTACACAGTCCGTCATTTTCTTTTGAAGCGGATTTGTTGATTTCTTATGCCACGACAAAAGGTTTGTTTTTGCTAGCAACATTTACAAATATTTTTTTTATCATTTTAAAATTAAAGACTCCGGATTTAAAACAACTGCAGTAGAGTACCGAAGGAACATGGAAAGTAATGATCACAAAAATCAAAGTCCAAAGACATGGCAGTGCATTGTATTGACATTCCATTAATTTATTATATCCCTCATGCAAAGCTCTGTCCTCAGCTGATTTTGGTTTTAAACTAAGATCATATTAGTTATTTGTTCTCTATCAGTTTTTAAACATCTTTGCGTTTATGGTCTTCCAAACGTATTCACAGTAACTTTGGTATTAACTTATTTATACCACTTGGTCGATGCTTCTGCTGGTGAACTGTTAGTCCCCGAGGGTATTCACCAGCCCAGTAGTCAGTACTGCGGTGCTGACCCGTAAGCCGATTTTATTTGGAACCTTGCAATAGCTAATTTTTGTTCATTTTGTTCAAAACCAAGGAGTATCTCCCTAATGCAAATCTCTGTCCTTAGCTGATTTTGGCTTTACATTTAGATCATATTGGATATTTGTTCTCTGTCAGTTTTTATTGTCTTCCAAACGTTTAGATTTTATCTGCACTGAAGAGACCTAAGTTGTCGAAATACTCATATGCAGAAAATAAATTCTTTGGTATTAAGTTGCTTAGATATAGTCCTCCAAACTGGACAAATATATTGATATATTGTAGATCAGAAAGTCTACCATTTTATAACTTCTTCCTCCATCTATTTTTTATTGATTTTGAGTCGTATTTCACAAAGTATGCTTGTTCTCTGCCTATAACAATGTACATAGCGAAATAATAGCGGACTGTTTTTCTATACCCTGAATTAATTGCATATTTTTAAAATCTAACCTTTTTTATACATACATCAAACATCTTTTCAAAATAACATCTAACTTTTGGCAAGTGATTCTTCTAATTAAATGCGACTGTTTATGCGCCAGACTGTCATTTTAATTCCGCCATTCTTTGTGTCGGTCACGCACTGTTACTTTTGCTAAGACTTATTCTTTATCAAAAACATAAGACAATAGTTCTTACTTTAGTGTATGATCTTATGCATATATATATTTTTTTACCAAAAACATAACCAAAAAAATTTTGTTTTTATTTTGTTTTTATTTTTTGTTTGATTTGATGATCATGTAAACATGTTAACCCCTATTTCTTAAAGAAAAACAAACAATTAAATGCACTTCATATTACCCAATTAACTTGTGGTGTTTTCAATGAATGGTAACCATAACACTTCATAATTAATTGTAAGACACTAAAACGCTAAAGTAGGATGACCAAACTCAAGTGCGATGGTGTACGCTAAAGTGTGATGGTGAAGACGCTAAAATAAGTTGGTCCACGCTAAAGAGCGATTGTTTATACACATTGTAACGTCAAACTTTTTTGAAGGTTATGTTGAACACGTTAAATGCCATGGCTTTCTCTGACTGAGTATAATGTTTAGATCGCTGTTTATGTGAAGGACTGTAATACTGAAGTACTGGCCAACCCGATTAATACAGTTGTTTTGTTCCATTACTCCGATAGCTCCTCGAAGAAGGAGATATTTGGATACGGAGAGCTTGAATATTGTATGTAGACCTATCAGTTTTTAAACAAAGTTTGGTTAATGGTATTCAAAATGTTTTGATTTGATGTGCAATGAAGAGACATAAGTTGTCAAAATGACCATATGCAGATGCTGCTATTTACAGTAAATTCGAGATTTTGTAATTTGTAATTTTTTTACCACTGGGCCAATGCCTCTGTTGGGTTATTCTTAATCCCCGAAGGTATAGACCAACCCTGCTGCCAGTATTGCGATGCTGAACCGAACACTGACTTTATTTGGAACCTTCTAATATCTTAATTTACGGAAAAAAAAAACGTTTAGAACTATGGAAAAATAGGATAAAAAAGATAACAGGAAACACCTACTATGGCCGAAAAACATAGCCACATGTTACAAAGTAAATAGGAATTGCACAAGAAAAAACCCTACCATAAAAAGACAAAAGACAAACGGAAACAATGATAGGAACTCGGGACAGTCGGACTTGGAACCGGCACTGGCAAAAGCCAGCGGTAGGGTTAAACTGGTTTATGGGCACCCAAACCTCCCTTTTCTCTGTTGGAGTTTTATCTTCATGCACAGCTGTGTCCTTCGCATATTATGACTTTTGATTTAGTTCCTTTTGGATCACAGACCCTTCTAGGATATTTTTTCACCATAACTTTTGCCTCAATTCTGCATGAATTTTAAGAAAAAGAGAAGATGATTTTTACCCTAGAACACACTCTACCACAAATAGATCCAAACATAACGACGTTTCAAAAATACTATACTATTCTCAAACCCAATCATGGACCAAGTCTTGGTAAAAGAGGGGGGGGGGTCAAATGAAAATGAAGCACTTCTGTCAGGTTTGCCATAAATTTTGAAAACAAATTAAAATTTTTTCAGAAAAAGGGGGAATAACCCCTTAAATCTCCCCTGTTCTGACAATTCTCTAACATAAAAGCCTAATCTTACTTTAGGGTACCCTTTCCTTAAGAGTTGCAATTGTTTACATTTACCACATTAGGCTTTGGTATGGATCAAGGTTATGGGTTAAGGCTTGAGTTTATTAGTCTTAGGTTTTGAATAGTGTTAGCCTGTCTTTGACAGGACCCCTAAGGATTGAGTAGCTCCTTTTGTTTCTTTTTATTTTACATCTCTGAAATTTTGGGTCTTTAATGCCTATTATCTCTTTCATTAAATTTTCTTGGCAAGAATCATTTGTTTCTCTTTTTCAATTTTTCCTAGGAACAAAGAAAAACTAATCTAGCATATAACAAATAGCCATGTTTTTTTTCTAGCGGATCGTCTAATTCGAAGTCACAAATAGCTTGCGTCATATTGCATTTTTTCACTGACGTTTTAACGAACATTTGGGAAAAGCGTAACGTTCTGTTATAGTAAAGGGTAATTCAAATTGTACGGCATTTAACAAATTACTTTTCATTCATATAAATAATCATTTATAACGTTTAACAAAAAAATATTGCATGATTAATTCGTTCTGTTATTCGACCATCGCAGTTAAGCATCCACTATAATAACAAATCTTCACACTTTAGAGGAACCATCGCCCCTCAGCGTGCAGTTTTTGATCATAACATCGCACTTTAGCGTGGACTATCGATCTTAAGCGCGACCATCGCACTTTAGCATCCTCACTGCACTCTAGAGTTCTACATATATATTTCAGGCAATGTTGCATTTAGACTACCAACCCACGGATCACCATTTATACAGACATTAACGGAGATTTTAAACGACAGAGGAGAGAAAGAGAATCTTCTAGATTTACTTCTAGAAGTAAATGCTAGAGTGAAGGAAATTGTCGATGATTATGGGGTCTCTCAAGTAACAGCCATGGAGTCGACACTCAGTAAAATCTTAAAATTTGACAGGGTAACATTTTTTAGTTTCAACGATTTTGAATATTTCTGTAAACATCTCGGTTTTAACAGGTTACAGTAAATTACATGAATAATACTTTTTATACGTGTTCTTTGTTTTACTATGTTAGTAAGTTCCCCGCTATCTGCCATCTTGGATGAGGTCAGCCAACTTGGCATGTTCAATAAAATGAAGGGCTTGATATACCGATCACTCTTGCAATTTAAACTTGATCTCTATCTGAGATCCTTTTTGAAATATAAGACAAAAAGTTTAAAAATGCGAAAAATTCTACCAACAAAAGGCAACAAACAAATAAAGGGATATGGAATAAATGTAGATGGAACAAAATCCCTATGAATACATGGTAAGATTAAGCAAATTGAACAACGTTTTCATTGTTGTTCTTCATCTTGAAGTCAGCATGAGTCCTTAAGCAAAGAGCAAACACTCTTACCTCATAGTAAATTCAAGACAGCCCCTAGCACCGGTTTAAGCAGAATTCACTCGCTAAATTTGAACAACGCTACATCTGTTTTACATCATTTTTGTCATGAACGCCGGGTTGTCAACAAGCATAACATATCGGGCCAAGTATATGGGTATTTAGATTTTCTTCAAAAAAAAGGATATATCTTGAAATGCTGAACGTTTTTGCAATTAAACTTAAATAAAAAAACATCAAAATTAAAAAAAAGCACGGAAAAGGGTAAATTATTTTGGGTCATTACATTTATTTCAAAATTGCAGGGGTAGATCTAGATCTTGTCATGCTGACCATTTTTCTTTCGTCAGAATTTTTATATCTTCAACAGTTTTTTAGTTATTTTCTAAAAACTGCAATTTGCCCCCATGTTCTTTTTTAAGAATGGTGGCCATGTTGTTTGACCAACAGACTTAAAAAACACAATTTACAAAAGCCATATCCTTGTGATGGTTTAGACTTTTGTTTTATTTGGCCTATTGATTTCAGAGGAGAAGATTTTTGAAAAAAGGTTTCAACCAGACGGACGGACGACAGACGCCAAGTGATGCCAAAGACTCACCCTGGCTATATCCGGATGAGTCAAAATAAGGTCTGTGTACACTGATACCGACTTGCATTTTAAAGTTTGAAGTAAACTTCGATTGCGATATGCGCAAACTGTGAAATAAATATTCAGTATTTTTTAAATCTAACATGACACGAAGAAATTGGGGAAATTCCTGATCTATGAAAGCTGTAAGGCTGCAAAACCTTTGATCAGATATGGACCGTGTTTCTATTTTTTTTTTCTATTAGTTTCTCTTATCTTGCAATATTGTATGAATGTGGGGTCCTTTTTTTATTTTTGTAATACGATTAGCCAACAGGACCAAAATCGCACTATTGAAAAATCTTCCATAAGGGGGTTCGCTGTATTGCAGGATTTGTATATAAACTGTATATGAATCTTAAAAAAAAATCGGAAGTTAATGGGATTTTTTTTCATAATATAAATCTCCGTCAAGTGTTGCTTGGTTATGTGTAGCTTTATGAAGTAAACATTAAACAAATTTCATAATAGCAGTCTAACATGGCTGTAAATGTTTACCTATAATCTTATATCAATAACAAAAATGGTCAATATTTTATAGGAGTAGAGGTCAGATTTATGGCTGTTTTACACAATATTAGGAATAGAAATATCACTTATATGGATTCTCTAAATCGTTATAAATAGGAGGTACGAGTTACCTGACAGAAAAACTTCTTTCTGTGTGTGATCCTTATAATTGTTGCTTTGGTATGCATTTTATAGTAAATTCAACGAGTTTGGTCAGATCTAAATATATTTCTTTCCGTATTGCAGGTATTAGCAACTTTTAGGTGCAGACAGTTTGCTGATGGCAGAATGGAGTATGAAAGAGAAGATGTAAGGCAGTGCTGACTCTAATTAATTTTTTTTTAATTTGTATGTTACTCACGATACTTATTTTGAACTTATTTTTATATTTCCCTTATTATGTTTCTCTGTTTCTCAAATATGCCAGTCCAGATCATTAAAAGTAAAAAAGAATAATAAAATCAATAAAAAAAAATAATAAAAATAACGAAATAGAGAATTTTCATTATAAAATACACAGCCGACACAAAATAAGGATGCATTTTGGTCATGTTTCGTTCTGATTGAAAACTTGTTTGGAAATAACTTAAAATCATTTATATTTTATGTACAATATAATTGAATTTACAAAATTTATGTTTAAATTTGAATTGTGTCAAAAAAATTATTTCTATCAAGTAGATTCAGAGATATCATAAAAAGAAGAATTATGCTCTTATTGGCTGGTGTATTAGCATGTCCAGATTTGTATGTCTACTCATGACAAGATGGTTAAAAAAACAACGCCAGTAGAATACCGAAGGAACAAGGGAAGCGAAGACCACAAAAATTGAAGTCCAAAGACAAAATTTTAAAATCAGTAATCACACCTTTAAATTGATAAAGCTTGGGTCTACGATAGTTTTGCATCGCAGTTCTGCTGATAACAGAAGGGACGGACAGGTTTCAGAGAGACCGACAAGAAGGGGACGGGAGAAAGGAGAAAAGGGGCGGGAGAAAGCAGAAGGGGCGAGAAAGGGACAAGGGAAAGAAGAAAATAAAAGAAAGACCGGGAGAGAGGGGATGTGAGACAGGAAGGAGGTGGTGGGAAAAAAGAGAGAGGGTGTGGTAGAAAGGAGTAATGGGGATGGGAGAAAGGAGAAAGACACCCCTGTCCAACACTCATCCCGACCCCATAAAGCATAGGTTGCTGAAAATGGAAATATATTCTAATAATATTTTTCAATTTCAGTCATTTGAATAACCTATATCATTACATATGAATTTACTTAAAGGTTTATCTTTATTGTATAAGAAATCAAAATTTTCTATTTTTATTTATTCGTGTGAGAATTATTTATTTCTAGGTATATTTTTCATCAACATTTTTTTCCATTTGTTCCTTTTTGTGGACTAGTTTTGTCAAGAAACGTGAGATTAATATGAATCCGCACTTGCTAATGTTTCAGAGAGACTGACGTGAACACGTTTGTGCTGGTGGAGTGCAGTAATAGCATTCCTTTGGTACATTTACGACAATCGAATATACTTATTATATCATTAACACTGTCTACCAGCAAACAAGGTGATAATTTGCATCTTTTACTCTAATTGCATGTATCTCTTTCTTTTCTTTAAGCTGAATCTAAAAAAAGGCATAGTATCATTCTTGTACAATATACAATGGAATACTATACTATACTATAAACAATTTGTCAAATGCCATTCTATTTCAAATGACTAAGCAGTAATATTGATATTGAACAATTATTAAATATTTTTTTTTGTCGACCTTCCTAACGAATACTTTCTATTTAGATTTACAGGTAACGTATATTTAAAATTTGAAGTGCGTTTTATTCCAACATTAAAAAAGTTTTATGACATTAATTAGCTATACATTGTGGTATAATATTTAATCAATGCATTTGCATAATATACTTTTGTTATCGTATTTCGTTCTTGCATTACCATAATTTATTTTTACTGGTTATTTTTTTCTTTTTTAGATTTTTAGAATGTCGTCCCAACATTTCTCTAATTCTTAGACACAAATTGAAATTCTTGCATTATTGTCTGAAATGATTTTCTATATACATTTCGTAGATGTTTTCTTGTATTTGATGCATGCATTTTATTATTACTTTTGTTATTATTTTTCATTTTCATTTCATTTCTATGTAATTATTAGTATTTCTAAGCTCACCTGGATATAGCCAGGATGAGCTTTTGCCATCTTTTTGCGTCCACCGTTCGTCCATTCTGTCATTGTAAATTTTTCTATGGTGGACTGGAATAAAAATCATTGGCTGGTCTCCTTTTAAATGGTATCCCTTAGATCCGAATTTTATCCCTCATGGATACAAGACTGGAACATATTTTAACATTCCAAGGTCTTCTTTTAGGGGCACTTAATTAAGTCGCTATGGTCCTTTGGTGGTCACTTTCAAAATACTTACCCTACAGATACGTTCTTTATCTTAGATGGCCGCCAGCAAAAACAAAGTATAATATTGGCTCCTATGGAATAACATTTATTTAAAGTTACGCTTCCTTGAGTCCTATTAACACCAATTTACTTTTATTTTTCCTTCGACGGTCTTCTACAAAAACAGAAGATTCACCCTCAAAGACGGGTAAGATAATGTAACATTAGACTATGGGAAATACGATCTTATTTGTTTGAAACGTGTGGTTCAATTTGAACGTAGCTTAATCACATTGGCACCATTGGTAGTCCTTTCAAAAAAAGGTTAATGGTAGGCCCGTAAATCAAACAACAGTAAACATCGTTAGGCAATGGACTCGATTAAAAACATTCGAAGATTTCTTCTTTGAAACTACTAGTTCAATTCGAACCAAACTTTGTCAAAATTGTCCTTAGTTAGTCTCTGTAAAAAGGTCTGGCAGGTGTGCACCTTATCTAAGCTCTCATTATAGAACGTAGTCAAATACTTGACCTAAAGGGACAAAATGTTTAAAGATCTCATCTTGATCTTCTCGTGCAACTACAACCAAAATGAGTCACAAGAGTGCTTAGTTGCTACCTCACAAACCAACCTCGCTTGCCATTACTTCACCCACAAGCAAGGAACATAGCTTAACATTGAACCCGTGGAAAACCTTTCTCTGAAACAACTTTTCCAATGAAACCCAAGTTGGAAATACTTATCCTTAGTAACTTCCAGAAAGGTATTTGTCATGACAGCAGCAACTTCAAAATTGCCGCAAGCGAGAAACATTTGATTCTGTGGGAAAGCATTAAAAGATCCTCCTCGTTGAAACTACCTTTCAAGCTAAAGAAATAAAAGGTATTCTCTTAAACTATTCGTCGAAATAGAGCCAAACTTAGTAACAAACTAGGTAGATGAACTCCTTCAAAGAGAGGATCTGACAAGTGCATAACTCATCCAGCTTTGTAGTTAGTGGGAATATAGTTTTAAATATTGGATACTTTAGAAAACAGATTGAAAAACATTCCCTTCTGTATCTTATTTTGCAATCAAAACCTAACTTGATTTCAATACTGATTGTACACAGTTGTCCACTAAAAAACTGTGTTCGATAGGTTACATTCAAAATAACCACTAATAAGAACATCTACATGTAGTTTATTATTTGACCTACGAAAATAAAAACTAATTATTGGTTATCTCTGAAACTATTGCCTACTATGGTCTAGGTGAACGATTTACCTATTGAGAGGAGTATCTTGTTTTTATTTTTATTTTTAATAATTTATTTTTTTTTATTTATTTTTAATTTTTGTTTGTTTGTTTGTTTGTTTGTCTTTATTTATGTTTTCATTTGTTGTTTTTATATCTGTTTTTTTTTATCTTTTGCTTAACTACAGTCGAAGTGAGTGATTTTTTTTTTCAGACAATAATTTGTATTGATCCGTATATCGTTTATCATATTTAACTTTTGTTTCTATGTATAAAGTATAGAAATGAACCTACTCAATAAAACATAATATTGCATAGTAGATCATGATATATCATGATATTGCACACTAACTTTAATTGAAGTTTACAGGCCACACCCCTTTAACACCCACAATGGATATACCATGCCCCTTTTGTTTGTAAGAAGTGACTTAAGACATGTCAATCAAATATAACAACACAATTTTGGCATTTCTATACTCGATTAATATGGGGTATACATTCGCTCAATACTACTTTATTGCTCCGTTAAACCCCATATTGATCTCGTGGAAATGTCAAAATTGTTTATTATTGATTTAATAAGAGGCTCTCATAGAGCCTGTATCGCTCACCTGGGTCATATGCAGTATTATAATTCCAAATTGATGGTCCACCTTTGGTGGTGTATTTACATAAAAATCAGAAACTCTTTATACAATTTAATTTAAATTGTTCAAGCAGTTTCAGAGAAGATTTTTTAATGCAGTTTCCAAACTTAAGGGGTCTATGTTAATCTATGATCCCTGCTGGCAGCTATTTAACATAAAACTTTGAAAAGGGTTATCCAAGGACTATCATATCAAAATTCTACTTAAATTATTCAAGCAGTTTCTGTGGAGAAGATCTTTTATGCATTTCCCATTGGATCCAATGTTAAACATAACATTAAGTTTTGCTAAGTGGCCATATTGGAAGACGGATCAACACCCAAAGTAACAAACTCACAAGTTACATTTATGCAATGTTGAAATTGAATCCATTCAGTGGTTTTCTATTATATCTTTGTATGCATTTTCGTTCGAAGCAATTCAGTGGTTCTCGAAAAGAAGTTCTTAGTATGAATTTTCCCATTGGGTCCAATGTTAAAATTTCGTTCCCCGCTGGCGGCCATGTTGGATGACGGATCGGCACCATAGTAGCAACACTTGGTCAGCACCTCATAGTCATTAGGATCATTTATGCCAAGTTTGGTTCAAATCAATTCATTTGTTCCCAAGAAGAAGTTCTTTGTATGCATTTTCTTATCGGATCCAATGTTAAAATTTAGTTCTATGCTGGCGGCATGTTGGATGACTGATCAGCAACAAAGTAACACCATTTGGTCACCACCTCATAAGCATCATTCATTCCAAGTTTGGTTAAAATCCATTTAGTGGTTCTCAAGAAGAAGTCCTTTGTATGCATTTTCCGTAAGGGTCCAATTGTAAAATAAAGTTCCCCATCTGGCGGCCATGTTGGATGATGGATTGGCACCGAAGTAACAACTCTTGATCCGCACCTCATAAGCATTATTTTGGTTCAAATCGATTGGTGGTTCTCAAGAAGAAGTTCTTTGTATGCATTTTCCCATAGAGTCCAATGTTAAAATTAAGTTCCCGCTGGTGGCCATGTTGGATGATGGCTCGGCACAAAAGTAACAACACTTGGTCAGCTCCCCATAAGCATCATTCATGCCAAATTTGGTTCAATTCCACTTGGTGGTTCTCAAGAAGAAGTTCTTTGTATGAATTTTCCCATTAGGTCAAATGGTAAATAAAGTTCCCCTCTGGAAGAGGAAGAGGTCGGAAAACTTGACCATGTTCAATAAAATGTAGTCCTTGACATGGTGAACATTTTTGACATTTAAACTTCACCTTTATCTCAAAGCGTTTTTGAACTATAAGACAAAACGTTTAAAATCACGAACAATTTGACCAATAAAGGGCCATAACTCGTATGTATAGGTACTTGGATTTTCTTCAAAATTTCCATGTGGGTAATTCTTAACATGCTGAACATTTTTGCAATTTAAACTTAACCTCTATCTGTTATAGTTTTTTATCAAAAACATAAAAAAAAAAACATCAAAATTTTGAAAATTTTACGGAAAAAGGGCAATAACTCTAAGATGGGTCATCAGATTTTCTTCAAAATTTCGGCATGGGTAGATCTTGTCATACTGATCATTTTTACTCCGTTAGATTTTTGATAACTGTTACGATTTTTGAGTTATTTGCCAAAAACTGTAATTTACCCCTATGTTCTATTTTTAGTATCGGCAGCCATGTTGTTTGACCTAAGACATAGAAAATAATAAATTTGAAACTATATACCCTAGTGATGATTCAATTAAAGTTTGGTTCCATTTGACAGAATGGTTTCAGAGGAGAAGATTTTTGAAAGTGAGCTAACGACGGACGGACGACGGACGCCAAGTGATGGCAATAGCTCACCCTGGCATAGCTAGGTGAGCTTAAAATGTATTTGTTCATTTGAAATATTGTAGTTTTAAATGTACTAATATTTTATGTTGTCTCCTTGACATTTATCCCATTTCCTTTCTTTTTCATATTAATGTCATTTATGATATTGCTGTTGTTGTTACTGCATCCAGACTATCTGCATATTGGTATTTTTAGACTTTCTCTTATTATGTCATCGTTTTATTGATGTATACATTGTAACTAGGTTTTTGTTAATTGAAACGTTTTTGTTTTATATGTTATTATACTTTTGTGTAATTTATTTAATGTATCACCAACGAACATTTTTTGTGGACGGGATGAAGAATCAAAAATTATTTAGTATTTGATATATGTTTTATATGCACCAAGAAAGCCAGTCATATCTGCTCTGGGATGAATACAAAATGCACAGCCGCGGGCCATGCAGATGCTAACAGTTGCAGACCCAACATCAAACAAGTAGCATTTTAAGATTTTGAATTGAAATTTGTTCACATACGTTTTTAAATGCATAATATTAATTAAAATTGTTATAGGCAAATAAGTTAACTTTATTTTTGTAATTACAACCTGCCTGCAATGAAGATAGTATGTAAGATATCCTTAATCAAATTTAATAATGTCCGATTTTGCTAGTGCCTCCAATCTTGTGTAATTGAATCGTACCTACTTATTCGATCGATGTGATTTATTTCCAAATTAAATGATTTAATTATTTTTTTTTATATTAGATGAGTGGTGTTCCCATAAAATGTGGCTTTATGATATCCATTTAACCCCTCCGTATCATGGAATGGATTTCGAAGTTCACAATAAATTTCAGGAATATCAACTATTTATAACATAAATGAGTGGATTATTTTTTTCTGTTTCCACAATAATTTCTTATTTTGGTGAACGTGCAATTTAGTTTCTCATATAGCCATTTCTCTTCAGTGTAGATCTAATTAAGACATTGAAAATCCATAATGGTGAATAAAAGGATATGGAGTAAATGCACATGAGACAAAGTCTCTACAAATACATGGTAAAAACAAGCAAAGGAACAACGCTTTTATTGTTGTTCTTCATCTTGAAGTCACCATGAGGCCTTCAACAATGAGCTTTGCTCATACCTCATAGTAAGTTCAAGACGGCCCCTAGCACCGGTTTAAGCGGAATTCTTTGCTAATTGTCGAGCAACGCTACATCCATGTCTTTCTTGGTCATGGGTGCGGGATTGTCAACAAACATCAATTAAACTGGCAAAGTGCTCTTACAATCACTGTCATCCTTTGCCCGACAAAAGCACTAGTGTCTTAAGCTAGTGGACAGCTACAACATATAGACAAAAACAGGGCACTCATCAAGTCGAATGTAAGAAAACATGGCGTTATAAAATAGTGAGATGTGGGCACTTAAAACAGGTGGTCTGGATTACATTTCGAAAATTACAAAAATAATTGCCAAAATTTGAAAGTATCAATAGTATATCCATATGAGAAATATTCTCACGCACAAGTACACCATAACTGAAAAATATAGAGAGCATACATCTCTCGCACGGGGAATCGTTTTACGGACTCCACATTGCAGGAGAGACAAACTCCAGTCGTAAATGGTGAATAAAAGGATATGGAGTAAATGCACATGAGACAAAGTCTCTACAAATACATGGTAAAAACAAGCAAAGGAACAACGCTTTTATTGTTGTTCTTCATCTTGAAGTCACCATGAGGCCTTCAACAATGAGCTTTGCTCATACCTCATAGTAAGTTCAAGACGGCCCCTAGCACCGGTTTAAGCGGAATTCTTTGCTAATTGTCGAGCAACGCTACATCCATGCCATTAAAAATCCATAAACCGGAATATGTTTCGATGCTGATGGAGAACAAATTATCAAAAGGATGTACAAAAACAAAATAAAAATCAGCTAAGGAGAGAGATATGCACAAGGGAGATACTCCTTAGTTTTTACAAACTTTTCTTAAAATTTAGATATTGAAAGTTTCAAATTGAATCGGTATCCTTGTCACCACAGAAGAAATGGGTAATGGGTTGGTGAATACCCTCGGGGATTAACAGTTCCCCAGGAGAGACATCGGCCCAGTTCTAACAAATAACAAAATACCGAGGTTATTGCCAATTTCTGCATATGACCAGCTTTGTAATGAAACGAAAGTTTTGATGGGAAAAGATTTGCCATGTGCCAGCATTAATGTGGGAACAGCCTGGTTTCTTCTTGGACAGCCTGTTCGCAGTTAATTATCTGTAGTCATGCGATTTACTAGAGTTTGAAAGTTTGAAACGTAAAATAAAGCATTAAAAATAAATGAGTGGTAAAATTTTCATTTTTAATGCTTCATGGTAATTTCTAGTCAGATAGATATTTCTTTTCAAGATGTATCAAAATCAAAACTTTCTTTTCATTAAATAAGCAATTGTGGATACAGAACTGGATGTTGTGGCTGTGTTTTAATGTTAAAAGTTAGTTCAAACATATATGAAAAAAGCAATAAATAAAAACTTATCTGCACGTTTTCGGAATGAACACATGCAGCAACTAAATTAATGGTAACTGCTGTATTGCCACTGAATGAATACTTCTGCTAAAGTGCTGTTAGTTCAAAGGTTATTCATCAACTCAATAGCATAGTACTTCGGTACTGAAAAAAAAATATTTAAAATGTTGCCACAAACAGAAAAAAAAACGGAAAAATATTGTTTGGAACTAAGGGGTATCTTCCTTGAGTACAGCTCTGTCTTTAGCTGACTTTGGCTTTTTGTTTTAGATTCATCGGTTTATTGTTCTCAATCAGGTTTTTCACATCTTTCCAATTTTGGTCTTCCTAATATTGATTTGATATGAATTGAAGATGCATTATAAGTCGAATTGGCAATCTGCAGTAACTAAATGTACAGTAACTTTGGTACTTTGGTTACGTTTGGTTCATCTTAATAATATCAGTAAGAATTATATTTTCATTATGATCGCTTGTTATCAACTGGAGTTATTTAGTTACACAATAATAATTAATGAGCTTCAGCTTCAGCGAGTTCCTTATTATCATTGTGTAATAAAATAGCGAGAGTTGATAACAAGCGAGTTGTGAAACCTTATTTCTCTTCTTATAAATTTCATTTGTAGTATCTTCTGTCGTGTTCTCCCAATTATGTTAAGTAAGGAGAATTTAGTTTGTTGTGTTTTTGAATACATTGAATATTGATTATGTACTTTTAAGTTATCGATCTTATTATCTTCTTCTTCTTTTCGTTCGCCTTTAGGTTTTTGGTTTAAGTGTCATTTCGGCTGCTTGTGCGTGATGTTGTGGTCTGTTAGAGTACGCTATATGGCTTAACATCTCCGACTTCAGCACTCTAGGTTTTTATCAGGGTATCTCACCCTTAACTTCTGAACTAAAGTTCTATTCCTGGAAGTACAGGAAGGAAGTTTACAGATTCCTGGTTCTGGTTTTTCCTCGAGGTTGTCTCCTGAAGCCTTTCCCTGTCCAGAGGGTATAGCCGCAAGGCAGCGGAGGTTTTAAGTCAGAGTTTTCTTTCTACAAGATGGGCTACCTCCCATGGTTGAAGAGTCCCATCTACCCGAGGCTGTCGACCGGTTTTAAGGCGCCAGTTGCTCGCCTTCGCCCCCTTCTCACAGTTCGTTGAAACAGGTTCCATCGGGTTTAGCACGCTGAGTCACACGTGAAGGTTGGAGTTGGACTTTAGTTGTCAGAGGCTTTTTTAGACGCTTGCCCTTCGGAACATTTAAAATTAGTATACCATCCCTTGCCTGTGACAACTTTTGAAACCCAAAATGAATGTAAAGTCTAACAATAGATTTTCCCGTATATAAAGTAGAAACAGGTGTTGTAGATGTAGGAACAATGTTGCATTATAAGCACATGTACATAACAATCAGTAGCAATGATAAACCTGGTTATCTTTTCAGAGAGCTTGGTTGAATTGTAATTATACTTTAAAATATCCATAATGAAATTAATTTCTGGTTGTAAGATAAGTTAAAATATTACGAATTATTTATAATTAAATGTAGGTGTAAATATCTCTGTATCTGTGGTAACTGATTCCGATGTCAATTTCCACGCGTCAATGATCTCAATACACATTACATCATAACGTCAACACAGGTAGGAAACTTATTTTTTGCAATAAAATAATATATTTCAAGTGGCCAAAACATATTAAACTGTTTTAGGAGAATTAATTAATATTTGTGTACACACGAAGCTCATTTTGTTTTCATTTCTTCTTCTTTCCAATACATATGCAACAATTTCAGTCATAATTAGGAATGGTAACTCTTACTCAAAAATCTAGTTGCCGAAGGAATGTAATAAAATGCATTTACAATTTTTATAATTTCTATTACAATTTTATACTAAGAAACCGTTGCAATTGATAAATAATTCAAAGGTGATTACAATTAAAAAAAAACTAGAGAAAACGTTAAGCAAAATTAATTATTTAATTTGTGAAGCTGATTTTTGTTGTTGCAAATATCTGAATAGAAACAATATAAACCACTCCGAATCTGTCAACTGTACACCTGTATTGTTCCTCCTGTAAACACACCAGGTGACAAAGGTGAGACAACAGATGTGGTCATTTCGTAATAGTTACCTTTTCATTCAGACATAGCTTAACAAACCAATTAACACAAAGACGTATACATCCTTGATTAACAATTCAAGTTTTGACAAATATACAAATACATTTCATTACAAATTTTTAATTTGTTCATGGACCATATTCAGATTTTTGAAATTGCATCAAGGATATCTATTCAAAAGATTGTAAATTATGAAAAAGAATATATATTATGAAAAATTCAAAATGTGACGCAGGCTTTTTTTAAGTAAGTGCAAAAGTGTTTCTATTTCTATTTATTTTTGCCAACATATATATATTTTTATTGACAGTCAACAGTCTTGAAAAAGAAATAATCTAAATTAACTTTATTAACTAAAAAATATATAAAAAGTACAATTTTCGTCGTCTTGTACCTGTTTGGTCGTCCGCTATCTTGGATAACATTGATGAAAAATTGATGAATTTCAAACTGCTAGGAACGAGACTAGACTAAAAATTGAACTGTTTTAAACACGATATTTTCATATTTTCACATGTCAACTACTTGCAGGAAGATGCAAAACGACCAATTTTATACTGTGAAATATAGAAATTTTCACTAAAACCGGTTAGGGGTTGAGACATTTTACATAGACAAAACAGGAGAATGATGGTAAAAAATACTGATTTTTCATAAGTCCAGGGACGTAATTTCCCATTAATTTAAACTGTCAGGACTGATACCAATTGTTAACTAAACTATCATAGATGATGAGAGAGGATGCCAAATGAGCTTAGATAGTGTATTTTAGAAGCTATTGCAGATTTTGTAGAACCTCCCATTGCTTTCTATTTTAACTAGATGTAACTGTGGCCTGATGGGCCACAAATTTATACCCCACGCTTCTTGTTGATGATCCTACCCTCCACAGTTACAGACGTAGAAACGTACTATGGGGGTACTCCAATAGTCCACCGTAACTTTGAGGCAACTTAAAATAAGAGGAAGGCACAGAGAAATCTTTTGATAAGACATAGACTCATTAGAACTATTTATCAGAGAGATGTTTTGCTACTCGATAGGGAAAATGTTGGGGAAACCTTTTTAGCCTACCTTTTAAATATTCAATTTAGACTCTAAGTAGGAGAAATCTACAAAGTGCTGTAACTTTGTTAAAAATTTATGAATCAATCTGAAAATAGGAGGTGCACAAGTACTTATAGTNCTTAAGGGTATGCCCCACTGGGTCATACCAAAAGTCTGCTATCATCAATAAATGAGATGCATACAATCGAACTTGCATACAAAGTTTCAGCTTCCAACCATGAATACTTCAGAAGATTTCGCTTATTACTGGATATCTCGAAATACATATTCGCTCATTTTTCCGACCTGAGGGCGAATTTCAAAATTCCGAAACCTTCCGCACAGACAATTTTTATAGTGTTACTTATACCCTTTATTACAAGGTTTCTGCGATTCAAGGTGTTTTTTGGACCCCCTACAGGCCATGCCCTAAAGGGTCATACCCAAATTCCGACATCCTCTGTGATGTTGCTACATAATATGTGAGAGTTTCAACTTTCTAGCCCAAATGGCCTTAGAAATTTCTTCAATTATTGGATGTCGCGAAAATTCGTTTCGCCCATAATTTGCCCCTAGGGCGTTTGACCTAAATTCCGAATCCACAGTGCGCTACTTCTGATCATTCTCTAACTATGTTGCCAAGTTTCAAATTTTTATCTCTTATAGTTCCAGAGCTATCGGGGGAGCATTACAAACGCACGTGCGTACGTACGTACGTACATACGGACGGACTGCATTACATAATCCCCCGCTTTCGCTAAGCGGGGGGGATAAAAACAAAATGGGGTAAGAGTTACGGTTCGGAGAAAATACGACAACAAAACAAGAGAACAGAACATTAAGGGAAGCAAATTAGAAAACAGCACAAGGGCTAGGGGTAGAGTAAGTGCTAAAGTACAAATAAGGGAGACAACTCAAACAATAGAAAAGATGCACGAAAAACCAAGCTAGGGAAAACAAGAATAAAGATTCCGGAGTAATGTAACAAAATAGTAAAAGATGGGAATAATTAAAGTAGAAGACAATAGACATTAATTATAAAACAAAGAAGTAAAACAGAACAATTGGTTATATAGTAGGCTAGGGTTAAAATAAGGATGGGTAAGTTAAGATCTTGGTGGGGGATATAAGGGATTATTGAGGAGATAAATACTAAATATATTCTCTCTCACACCGCTACACTACTATAGCAGTGCTCTGCGTTCATGACACTGGAAGACACGGTGGGAATTATTTGAATTAATAAATAGGTGAGAGTAACTTTTAACCAAACTATATTATCCTACATCTAAGGGACCAATTAAAATATCCTGACCCATATCACTAACAGAAATAACAGAATTGAACCTTTTAAAATCAATGAATATGATAATTATGTCGGATGATCGATCAATCAAGGCAAGGGAATTTCTGAGGGAAGTTTGGATTGCCTTTAACATAGGCCCTATTGATCCATGGATCCAAAGAGGCGTGATCTACTACTAACCTCTACAATGGCCGAAAATTTCTTTCACAATAATTGCTCATTTCGTTTTGATCCGACAAAACATGAGTGGAATCTATGGGAAACATATCTTTTTCATCATCTGTTCTGAAACTATTGAAGTAAATTTAATTACATTGTACTGTAATGACATATGAAGGGCGGGTTTACACGAATTGTCAATGTTTTGATTCGACAGAAAAATACATGACTGCAAGCACAGAACTTGGTTTAACAGGACCCTGTGTGTAAAACACCATTTTCGTCAACTCCTCTGAAACCACCGAAGCAAATTTAATAAAACTTTTCAGGAATGGGGTTTGGAAGAAAATAACAAAGATTGCTCATTTCATTCCGATCCGACGAAAAACATGGCCACCAGCACGGAACATCATGAATTTAACATAAAACTCTTGGGAAAAACTCAATTCCATCAACTACTCTGAAACCACTGAAGCAAATTTCACCAAACTTTACAGGAATGTTGTATTGAAAGTCCTTTACAAAGATTGCATGCTCATTTCTTTCCGATTTGACAAAAACATGTCCGCTAGCACAAAACAAAAATTAACATTGGCATTACGGGAAAATCATATTTTGATCATCTTCTATAACCCCTAAGCAAATACCGGTAACACGAAACCTTACAGAATAGTTGCATAGTAGGTCCTTCAAAAACTTCGTTCCGATCTGACGAAAACATGGCAGCAAGTACAGAACATAGCTTAACATTGGATCCTGTGAGGGAAACAAAATTTTTGTCATCAGCTATGAAGCCATTGATTCAGAAGCAAATTAAAGTAAACTGTACTGGAATGGTGTAGAGACAGTTCTTTATAATGATTGCCCATTTCGTTCCGATTCGACAAAAAACATGGCCACCAGCGCAGAACATAGAAAACTTGCTATTAAGCATTTTTTCAGGTTAGCGATACAGGTTTAGTTCAGATATTATTGAGATGACTATACCAATAAACTGCTTCCCGAATGTTTATATGTATTAACAAATTAAGATTTTTAATTGGAACATTATGGTTGTATTCACGCATTTTGTTTTTTGTTTATTGTGGTTAAACGTTACATACCATTTTTAAAGACTCTTGAATAGCATTTAAATCGGTGTTGAGACATAATTAAAAGAGAAATACATAAATGAAAAGTGCATTATGCATTAATTCATCTTCCTTCATCTCTTGATTACACATTTTAATACTCAAAGAAGTTAAGTTAGATTCCCAGTTTTAAGTAAATAAGTACTGAAATATAAAATAAAAAGCTGAAACAATTTTAAAAGGCGCTTCAACTTTAATAGTGTGCACTATTCTCTATAATTTTGATTCTTCCTGAAGTGGAAAATAGTTAAAATCCTACAGGGTTGTTGCATTTAATTTAGAAAGCTCGGGTCACACATTTAACCCAATGAAAAACATGAGTTTAATTGTAACTAAAACGAATAACATATAAACTTTTTACATTTAGAAATGGAATATAAAATGCTTTATCTTCGCAAAATTCTACAGCATTCTGTCTTATATTCGTGATTTTATTTACGAAAATGTACTTCCCGTACCATCTACAACCTAATTGGTCACGTGATGTAACCTCATCCAACAACTGACATGTCCACATCAAAGAATGTCAAACCCACATCAAGCAATGGAAGAAACACATTATGTAATGTAATATTTAAACCTTATAAAAAAGTTAAATCCTCAACGCTTAATGCTAAAACCTAATTGATTAGTGCCTCTACGACATTGAAAAGTGATATATCCTTATAAATTAATTGTAATTACGAACTGACGATTTATCATTACGAAATAACAAAACCACAATACATAATGAACCAACGACATAACGTCAAGTCAAATACACATCACGTAATGTTAAAACCTCATTGCCTAACGACAAAACCACATTACCTGCTGCCACAGCCACATTAAATAATGACAAACCCATATCAAGTAATTGTGCGACCACATCATGTAATATCAAATTATCATTAAGTTATGACAATACCATATTGAGTAACAATAAAACATCATTAAGAAATGTAAAAACTATATTATGCAATGACAAAATATCATTTAGTAATAATAAAACTACTTTCCTAAATGACAAAACCACATTACGTAATGAAACAACCACATATAGTAGTGGAAAAACCACAATATGTAATGAAATAACTAGAATACGTAATGAAGAAACCACAGTACGTAATAAAACAACCACATCACGCAATATTTAAACCACATTGCCTAATGACACAACCACATTGCCTACTGCCATAACCACATTAAAAAATGCCAAAACCATATCAAGTAATTACGCAACCATATCATGTCATATCAAAATTATATTGAGTAATATTACAACATTATAAAGAAATGTCAGAACCATATTATATAATAACAAAATATGATTAAGTAAACACGACACCACATCAAGCAATGTCAGAGCTCCACATAAGACAGCTGTGGCGTTCCATA
>MJUU01030496.1:186619-206584 GCA_002080025.1 Modiolus philippinarum
TTTTTTTTTTTGAATGAAAAACTTTTTTGACTTATTAATATTTATTCAAAAGAAATGCCCCACCTACTTTTTCTCCACCCTTGGGTCTACCAATCAACAATGAGTAATTTGTTCGTTTTAAAAGCCAGTTGAACAGAATGGTACTAGTAACTGGTACCATGAGTACTAAAAAACCCCAAATTGAAATACACAACCAACATCATGTCCAATACCCGGGTCCAATATAAAGCACGATATAATAATGGTAATTGGTGCCAATTTTATTCATAAGATAAGACTTTGTTTGAAATATATATCCTTAGATGACTACTTTATGTGTAATAAAATGCTTAATTGTCTTTCATTGATTTACAATAATGAATCATTAAGTTGACGTTATTATCTGTCAAGATTAACCAACATCAGCTGCTTCTAACAAAATATCAATTAGGAGTTACTAAATAAATATATCAAGTAATGATTTCTCCCGTCATCATATTATCAGCAGTTATCTATTATGAATGAACCAGGTAAACTACATCTTCACACTTAATGACCATTAGGTTACAGGGAAAAATGGTACCACAGAACACAAACACCATCCATTATACATTGATATTTTCCAGATTAAACCAATCACTTCCTAATTTTAAGTATTTTATAACAAAAGCAGAAGTACTTGGAAGTATTGTGCAAATGTCTAATTTGGTGTTATTGAAATATTTTGTACACAAATTTATGTAAATCGATCTCTTTACACAGAACGAATTTCCGGTCTCGATGTCGCATTCGTCATCTCGATTTCTTTTACCTTCAGCAACTAATCAATATATGTCTTATTAGAAAATTTGATACTGAAATCTGAACCTGTTCTCTTAAGTCAACCTATCCAAGCAGTACCAACGGATCTCGATTCCGTTTTCCGATACTTTGATTTTTACATTTAGTGTCTATATATATTTATCAGTATCACAGCTTATGTCCTCGTTTCTAATCGCAAATATGTTTATTCATGTTACTTCCCCGGGTTACCCAAGAATACATATTAGAAAATCTTATCACGTTTGCGCATTAAGTGTTGCAAATGCAAAGAGAGAAATCTTATACGGTATATCATTTTCAGAAAGATATTGTTAAATCATTTTCAAACATCAATAGTTGCAATTATATGAATCAATGATTAAAAAAAAATATATATTAATATATATATATATATTGAAATGATCAAACGCAGAAACTAAATATAGGTACTCAAACGAAGAATTTTGTGAGCACATTTTGATCATTTATAAATTTTCAATGCACAAATACACTATGATGACATGGTGCACGAAGACGCACGTTATGTATTGTATTTAAATTACAAAATGCAAAGTTTCAAATAGATTCATGAATGCACGTAGGTGCACGGCAGTTTTAATATTTACGTGTTTTTGCAGTTTTCTCGAATTTTGGTCGAAATTAATCTTAAATTGTGGTCAAAGCGTCGTAACTCCAAATAATTTCTGAACCAGTTTTTCCTTTGCTCTTATAGAACTGGTAAATGCGAAGAAAATAAAATACCGGAAGTGGACAAATTGTAATTTTTTAATGATGTTAATTTATCCTTAATCTTAATTTTTTGGAGATTAAAAGTTTTATGTCTAATTATTGAAGCAGATAGCTATCTTTTGGCACCTTTATTTTCATTCAATTCGAACATTCAATTTTTTCGTTGGAGTACCTACTAAATATACAATAAATTATGTATTTTGTTATTGTAATTTCTAACCAATAAATTATTACTGTATAGACCTACTTGAAGAAAAAAAAATTCAATTCCACTTTTCCTTCTTCGCTACATTTTTGACATATAAAATAACAATACCCCCTTCTTGAAATAGTTTTAAATTATCCCGAATGTTTTCAAGTTGTAAGTAATGTTTAGTTTGTGATATGTTCAAAAAGTACAGTTCGTACGGGGTGTAATATACATAAATATGGTACGGGTGTGCAGACAGGAAAATTTAAAACCACCATATTCATATGTTTTTTTTTTCAAGGAAAGCCTATCATATATTTCATGAAATTTTGCAACCCAAATGCATGTACATGTATTCCTATACAGTGCAAAGATCATATAGATAATGTCGTCCTGCTTATCTGAAGATAAGGTATGCAATTACATATATTTGCAAGAAATGACATGAATTTAGCGGCGATGGACATTTGCGCAAAAAGGTAGGACATTTGCGCAAAAAATGAGGACAATTGCGCAAACGAAAAGAGGACATTTGCGAAAACGAGAAGTGGACATTTGCGCAAACGATAACTGACGTCATTTTAATAAATTTTTACCCAAAAACCCAAATCTTTATTTAACATATTGTTTTTTATTTATATGACCTCTTTCGTTAGCCTGACGTCGTCCGTCTCTTCCTGCTCACCTTGGGAAGGTGGAAGAAGAATTTTGCGCAGGATATAGTTCGTTGTTCGTATATATTTATTAAGTCTCTCAAATATAACGCACTAATGATAAAACACCATTTACAATTTAAGAAGTCATTTACAAGTATGTGCTTGATTAGAATATGTGATCCATAATGGTAATAAAGTGCAGTCGTAATATTTCATAACTGCTGTATTTGGGCAAGGTTTTTTTTAAAGACTTTCAAGTTTTTCTTTTTCAATTCTAGGAATTACAGCCTGATCATCGATGTATCTAATTTTGATGTAGCTGACAGTCTATTGATAAAAAATTGTTTCTAATTTGGACATGTGGGCTTTTATCTAACATTAGGTTACCAAAAATCGTTTGCGGAAACGTGCACATTTCCTTTGCGCAACTGTCCACTTTTTATTTGCGCAAATGTCCTTTTGTTTTTCAGGTAAATTCGTGCAAATGTCAATCGCCCGAATTTAGACCTATTTTTATATTTCTTCTGATATTTCATAATCTAGTCATATATATTTCAAACCAGAAAAAAACAACTTTTGAGCTGCAAATCCGTAAATCCGTACCTTGCGTGTATAAGCATTGCACTATGTTCACTAATTTCCCTCATACATGAACAAACTCACATGTTTTAACTAACAAATGATGATGTTTCATTGCATTTGTAACAAAGTTTGCAAAATAGAAGTTTTAAAACACAAAGATACCCAGTTTGCATAATAAACTGCAAATTTTGCTATACTGTACATGTATTTTTCACAGTCATGTTAGTTTCATTGAATACGGAAATGAAAGTTGAAGTTTCTGATCGTTTATTTGAAACATTGCATGGAAGAAGAAAGATGACTCCCTGTTATTGCCCATTTACTTTACGATCTTACTTGCATATAAGTTCTGCAGTTATAAAGGTGGAGGAATCAAGGTATAGTTCTAGGGGTTTGGTTTTTCTTGCGTTTACTTAAAATTTCTATATTAAAGTTCTATATGAAACAACATTAAACAATTTTATGGAAATTACATGCATACTTGTAAAACTTGAAATATAACAGACACATACAACAGAATAGTAGACGTTGAGATTTATGGTACCATTTTCTAATATAAGTCAGTCTTTTCAACACATTATGAAAAACTATATATACTGTTTTCAGTGTCCCAGGAAAAAAGAAAATGTGACCGTTGAGTTCCCGAAACGATTACCATCTATAGTACTTACAGGAGGAAGTGTTAAAGTTATTATACACTCAAAGTTTTTCAAAGTCTCATTTTGAAAACAAGCATTTTATATGAAAGATTGCACACAACAGCTAATTGTTATGACTATTCACGCTCTTCGAGTGATAAACTGTTGCTTATTTCAATTCAGTCCACCCATATTTGTAACATTTTGATTTTATCAATTATTCATAAGAAAATATAATTACAGATATCAAGCATTGTTTACACGATGTAAGTTTATTGAATTACATAATCTCATTAGCAGAAATTTTTACTACACCTGATCAAGGTTCACCAATATGGGACGTAAAAACACATCATGTTGTGTCTTTGGTCTTCCGTCTTTTGGTGTTCTTACTTTTGCCTTGTCTCTGGACTTTGATTTGTGTAATTTTGTGCTTTGTTCCTTCGGTATTCTACTGCCGTTGTTATACCCTTTCTTTTGTTTCTTAGCAATAATGGAATTGCAAATAAATAATAAATTTCACGGAATACAATCAAAAGTTGGTAAACTTGTTAGTTCCTCTGGAAAAAATCGAAAGGAGCAAGTTGTTTTGACAAAGTGTCGAATAGGGCATACAAGAACAACTCATGGTTACATTCTAAATGGTGAAGACCGACCCGAGTATATTCCGTGTAATTGTGCTTACACAATACAACATATTTAACTTGACTGTCGATGTTGCCGACATACGTCACACATTTTATACAGCTGATTCTCTTAAAGATTTATTTACAAAAGTCGCTGACGACAAAATTATTCAATTTATTTGTATAGTAAAATCTAAGTATATTATCCAATTTTTTCCCCAAATTTCATCAAATTTGATCTATTTATCTTAAATTATCTATAATATGATTTTTATCTTTTAGAAATCCTTTTTATCTGTACATAGCAATATGTTTAACTTGTATATTTATTCCTAACATCAACAGTTCACGCCACGATATAGCTGAAATATTGCTAAAGTTGGCGTTAAACAACAATTAATCAATCAATCTTAGCAATAATGCACTGCTTGTGCTGTATAACGGTTTTTATATGGGTTGATTTTTTTTTATATCTTCTGACTTGTTACAAGTATGTATCTTCTTTATTCATTTCGTAATTCAACAATAGATTTAAGCCCACATTACGCGCACATGCTTTTAAAAATGGGTATGTTAATTATTTACATGTGAATGCATATACAAGTGTTAATGCTCATTTGTAACGTGTGAATTAATATATATTTATACAGAATGTGATTGCAAATTTTGAAATATACACAATGCATCTGCAAAATGCTATTTCTGCTGGTTATGTTGAAAAAAAATTACGGGAAAAAATGACTACAATCTGACTGAAACGAATACCGTCGGTCCTCTCGGAAATGTCAGTCGGTTCAAGAAATTGCAAATTTTTTGGAACAGTTAATTTTTTACCTATTTTTAGACCATTCTCGTCGCTTGAAATTGGGTTTTAAAATTGAAATACACATGTACACAACTAAGATTACATTCATGTATACGCCTTGCAAAATACTTTTACATGCTGGTGAACTTTTACACACATGTGTGATTATATTGTGCAGTTACAGGAGGTCTTAGATCTATTTAATATTTTCCAAAAAATAAAATGCAATTCTTATGGTAATATTGGGTAAAAAATTTCGTAAAAGACTGTGTATTAATTTGTTTTGGTATGTTTATACTAGTAGGTTTGTTGCATTCCAAACAGTCTCATTCAAAATGCAGTTAAGCATGCTTAAGTTCAAGAAACATCATTTGAATCAATACTTGATATATAATAGATAAAAAAATCTCTCGAGTTTGTTTCAGAATCTTAAAGTCTAAACACAATAGATCAATTGCATATAAGCTTCTTATTAAGCAAATGAACCCAAATGATATAGAAACGCAAATGTTGGTATTTAACACTGTTGCTTTCAAATCATAATGATGCAATACAATTTAAAAAAAGAAAAGATTAAATCGATTTCTATTACCTCAACGCTCTTCTTCATTAGGCTTTATTTAAATTCAATAAATCTTTTAAATAGTTAGTTTTCATGACAGAATGTCAGATTTAATTATTGAACATGTAAACTGGTCCATGTCTTGAATCAAAATGTTCAAGTGAAACATACTAGACGGCCTCTTTATCAGCTATTAATTCTTAAAATGCTTTTATTTGCAGTAGAGATGTATTTCTCAGTACGTTAACACAAAAACCGAAATTACTTTTAACGATGGTACGGACAAGAGTGTGGTCTCAAAGACAAGTCAAAATATTAAATATGTCTTTAAACTGAACAGTGACAAGTTTGTTGGACGAAAAGATAAAGAGAAACTGATGTTCAAAAGAAAAAGTAGGAAAAGAGACAAGTATAGTCATCATGTTACATACCATGAAATATCACCAACATATACCTTGATATACATCCCCCAAAAACCTCCTCTAAGTAAAATAAACGTCATTCACACTTTTTATATCACATTTCAGAATTCCGCCAAGACATCATCTTCGATCGGTAGTCTGGTTAAAAAGAGATTATGCGCTTGTTCTTGGGTGGTTTAAATAATTCATCCGTATCAAAGCGAATACAATTAATACTTCCAATTGTTCCAGTACATTACAATTATCAAAAGCTGTTTTATAAACAACAAAAATAAACAGTTTTGTTTCACCTGTTTTTGTATGTGATACTGAAGTTACTGAGATTTGTTTTACATAAGGTAAAATTATTGATTATATATTGATATTGATGGCAGTAATATCGGGGTAGAAATGATATCTGAAAGTGATTTGTTTCACCAGACTTAACAGACGTTAATAATATTGAATAGCTATTTTTGTGGGCCCCACGAGGATACTGATTAAAATGATTCTAAAAAAAAAGAAACTTATGTTATTCGTACATAACACAGTTTTACAATAAAAAGACAAATAATCATAAGTATACCATAATTGTAACATGTTGACATCATGTCACGTGTATCATGATTATATGAACACGGTTGGAAGATAATGTCATTACCAATGATGACAGCACTAACGACCCTAATGTACCATTAATCCAACAGCAACATGTAGCATTTTGATACTATGATGAAACTATTCGTTTCGTTTTAATTTGATTGTTAAATTTTATAAAATCGAGAAATCCCTTTGACAAAGCCTAGTTCTTGGTCGCTTCTTTATAGTTATTACCCACTCGTATATTGAGAGAGAAAAAAAAAAGAAAACTATACCACATGATTTACTTTTATTTTGTTTTAGTTAATTCGCTCCAACAGAGTAAAATTGATTCATATAACTTGAAACTAGTACAAGGGCGTTGGAAGCGACGTCAATTTTGTAAATTTTGTTGAAAACTAAGGAGTATCTCCCTCATGCAAAGCTCTGTCCTTAGCTGATTTTGGCTTTACATTTAGATCATATTGGTTATTTGTTCTCTATCAGTTTTTAAACATCTTTGAGTTTCTGGTCTTCCAAATGTTTAGATTTTATCTGCACTGATGAGACATAAGTTGTCGAAATGCGCATATGCAGAAAGTAAATTCACAGTAACTTCGGTATTTAGTTATAAATAAAGATGACTTTCAGTGCCAAAATAATAAATTCTCGTTCAATGGATGTCAGAATTAAAGCGTTCTAATGTCATGATCATTGTACCCTTCAATCGGAACTTAAATGTCCAACGACTTTGTTGTGCTTTGTTAGAGGGTTTAAAGCAGTTAAAAAAATACACGAGCCATATTAATAGAAGTGACACAAAAGTCCGAAGGGATTAGAAGGATAGACCAATAAGGAAAATCCGGTAGACATACGACATTATCGAGAACACACAACTCAACACAGAACATTTAATGAAAGCCGTCATATTCCCGACTCAAACGGACAATTTATATATAAAATGGTGGGTTAAACCAGGTCTGATTACGCATCAACTTCTCGCTTATTTGACGACTATCTATTGCTTCTGACCTAGCTGTAACAAAAAATGACATACTTGTAACAAAAATGACCATCTTTCTTCTACACAATTTCAACAGAACTTATTATCATATGCAGACAGACTTACCGGCTTTTGCTAGTGCCGATACCAAGTCCGGCTGTCCCGAGTTCCTATCGTTGTTTATGTTTGTCTTTTGTATTTTTATTGTGGGTTTTTTCTTGTGCAATTCCTATTTACTTTCTGACATGTGGCTATGTTTTTCGGCTATTGTAGGTGTTTCCTGTTATCTTTTTTATTCCATTTTAAATGTATTTCTGTGATAAAACAGTAAAAATGAGACATCACCAAAATGAAGTTGATATAAGTCCTGCTAATCATGCAAAGCTCTGTCCTTAGCTAATTTTTGCTTTACATGGTTATTTGATCTCTCTCAGGTTTTAAACATCTTTGAGATTATGGTCTTCCAAACGTTTAGATTTTTAATTAAACTGTCTCGAAATGCGCACATGCTATAGTAACTTCGGTATTTAGTTATTTGCTGAGACACTGTCCCTAGTGATACGAAGTAATAACGTATTCGCTGTACACAGACTAATTATCTATGTATAATATTCGTGGGATTCATGTCTTGAAACACTTGAAAAAAAACAACACTGAGGCTTCCGAACAGAAAAAAAGAAACTCTTCAGCATTGCATATTTTGTGCAAATTATACAGTTTGTACGAATAATCTCAAATGTGTATTTTATTGTAAATATGAAATGGTCAAAGTCAGTATCATAGCTTGCATTTCTAGTGCGGTTACGAAATTGAAAAAAAGGCGTCTAGATTTCGAGTTTAATCTCCACACATGATTCACAGCAAATTTTCGCCTCAAATCATTCAGGAATATATATATTTTATTTTCAGTAATGTCGTAAGAAAATCGTATGGTCCAGTTTTGGGAAAAATGAGATTTTTTAAGAATACCACTATTTTTTATTCTTTTTAACTCCCTTAAATTGACCACATAATATTAATTTCATAACTATAACTTGTGATTGCCGTAAAAATCCAATTTTCTTAGTAAATAACTCAAAATAAATATCCTTAATCTTGATTTTGAATTTCATACAATAAGTTTTAAACTTCCGTCAAATTATACCAGAGACATCATGTCTCTGATTATACTGAATGCGAATTTTTTATTATGTAACGTAGAAAACATATTATTATACAAAAAATCTACTTCTAAAAAATTTTGAGTTGAATGTTTATAGTTATTAAGTTATGCATGTTTTAAATTTCATAGAGGGAAGCATACATTTTTTTCACAACACATATGAGGGGCTTTTTTCTCTATGGTGGATGTCATTTTTAGATGGTGTTGTGCAAAAGATGTTTTTGGCGGGTTGTCACTCTTGTCATCCTTTGCATTAAAATTCCAAAAAGAGGTTATAATAATAACAGTGAATTCTGGAGGTTGTCATTTGTTAGAAACTCCCTCCCAGCCTTTAACAGAATAGCTTCGAAAATGGGGTTCAAAGTTATCTGTTACATTTAAATACTGGGATATGTTTCTCCGAGCGGTTGAAATACTGTTGCAGAACATTAATATTCGACTACAGCGGAATTGATCATGGTCCCTTCATTTTAGTTCTACGACTGTAATGTTATTTTACATTTTTTTTTACAAACAGATTCAATAATTCCCACTGGTTACCGGTCTATTTGTTGGATATGTTTCAGTTGCCACAAGCCGTTAAATCAGAATTTGAAAATGGTCATTGTGCTGTTCGACAGTGGCCAAGTGAATTTAATGGTATTTGGAGCAATATGGCAACTGAAAAATCTGTAATAAAGGACTATAAAGGCAACAGCAGAATCAGTGGCCCCACACTTGCCATGTTCTTGCTGATTTTACATCTGAAATGCTAACAAGGGCTGGCCTCACGAATGACAGATGTGATCACAAAAAAAAAAAAAAATCCATCAGCAATAAAACGTGAAAAAGAACAGGCCTAGACTATAATTAGCCTCATTCTACAAAAAATGACTTACCCATTTGATAATGAAATCCATCCTTCTTGATCAGTCACAGGAATGCATGTTTACGTAAAGTAAATTCAATTTTTCCTTTGTGCTACTGTTGAAGGAGAAAAAAAAATGACCATTTATTTATTGATGGCGCCCTGTCTGAAGGACAGTCACGATGTTTCTTTGGTGCCATATCTCGATCAAAGATGGAGACATTTGAGGAACTGATAAAGAAAACGAAGTTGAAGTCTAGGTCTAGGGAAATGTAGTCGTGATTACTATCTTTTTTTTCTGTTGGTCCTATTCCAACTGCCCTTTTCCACGTCGATGGAACCATGAGAAAAACTTGCAAATCTGACCTACGTAACCAACTTAAAATTGAAGCCAGTACATACCAAAACCTTGCTGCGATTGATTTCTCTGTTACTGTCATAATCAAAGATGGGTTGTCTAATGTGCAGAGCTTCAGTCAAACAAGACAAAAACGTTTGGTAACTTGGGATTTCAGACTATGTGTAATCCCAATTACATTACTTCAAAACGGCTTCTACTGTGGTTGATAGGTATGACATCAAACTATCAATTAAATCATCTGAATTAGAAAGACGATCCAATTTTTCCTAGAGAGTTTTCCAGGTTATTGAAGGTCTTATCATTCATGGCTGGAAAAAAGCTTTTTGCCGTCAATGAGATATAGACAAGCATTGGTTTCAATTTTCGGAATCTTCTTTTCAAAATATAAAACAGACAACACAGGTTTGATTGGCAAAGGCAATGAACCCATTTTAGCAGGAATGTTTCATGATCCTAAGATTGAAAAGTCAATTTTAGAAGACGGTTTTCGAGATTACTCTGATCTGTTCTGTACTCATGAAGAGGCAGACACTCGAATCATAAATGCAGATGAACAGTTTGCGAGTCGTCAGTGTCAAGGAAGGATAATAGTTAAATCGCCTGACACAGATATGCTGGTCGTTTGTACTCATTATCTCCCTCTCTGAAAAACACACAACAACTGTGGTTTGAAATTACCAAAACGGAGGACGCCCTACGATTAATTCCTATACATAAGATATGTTCTGCCATGGATTCCAACATTATTTGCTGTTTGCCTGCCGTACATGCCATTTCAGGTTGTGATACATCAATATTTGGAATCGTTAAAAAGTCTTTAAGATCATCAAAAAATCCCCCTCCGTTTTTTGTGACCTGATTAATCTTTCAAATATTGGTGATTTCATAGATTCAGACAGAAAGTTAGTTGCTAGATTATACGATCAAAAGGGAAAATTTAGAAGGGCAACTTCTCAAGACGCATGCCTGGCAAAAATTCCCCCTTGCGAATCAACGTTTATGCAACACATTTTGAGGGCGTCTCTTCATACAGAAATATGGATGGAATCTCATATTGCTAAGCCTCCATTTGTTTCTCCGTTGCAGTTCGGTTGGTGTGATAACAACTAGTTAAAACCAATCTAATTTGAGGGGCAGATGTCCTCTGACTTTCTACTACATGAAAAGGCAAATCTGTCTGTTCTAAAGAGTGTGTCCATTTTGAACAGAACCTTTCATTACAGACTTGTGTCCATAATATTAAAATATTAAAATGTGTAAAAACATCAATACACATAGTCAACCAATTGAGATGAGTGAAGTCGACGATGAAAAATTGTACATAGATGTGTTTTCGCGTGTGTTAAAAAATGAAAATAGCAAAATAAAAATTTAAAAAAAAAAACTTCAGGGCACTGGTAATTATCTTCATATGCTAGTCCACAGAGCTGCCCAGCGTACCCCAGGTGGCAGACAGGGGGTCCCTTTCCAGAAGAGGGTTGCCAGGTTATGATTTTAAAAGTATGGCTGCGGAGTATAGTGGATGTTATTTTCCTTACAATAATAAGTTGTGCCTCTGAAGTGTAGATACATAATCCTTCTTTTCCGTATATTGAGGTAGAGTTCAAAATGATGTTTCTTGGTACCATCTTGTTTTTCTATTAAGAATTCTGAGGACTATATGAATATCACTTTCTTGACCCTTATACAATCATACAATGCACAATAACGTTTTGGAAAATATGCATGCTATTGAATGCAAGTAAATCGGGCCTTTAAGGTTAAAATGGACATTTGTTTACCGAGCCAAAACGGCGTTAATATCTATGATTTCCGGATATGATTAATTTAGAAACATTTTTATACTGCACTTTTTACAACAAAAAAATCATAAAAAATTTAATAGTGAATCAAAGGTCAAGGTCATGCATCGGGAAAAGGTATGATATTGTGGTTGTTGTTCAAAAACGTTATTTTTTTACGTAACGTCATTCACTTACTACCACAAAACGTTATTTAACGAAGATAATAATCAATATCAAACATATCTATACAGATTTTAGAGAAGGTTTTAAGTATTTTTTGTGTGTGAAATGTACGTTTTTATCTTTTTATCGAATCATGCAAAAACTTCAAAATTTGACCTTTGACGTCGATTTTTCAAAACTGTGACCATATTTTACTTTTACGACATGCATTTTCTGATTGCCTTTGTATTTCTCTTTCAAATGATATATAATTTATCTGTGAGTGTTTACGGGAGATTAAAATGTTGAAAATCTCACTTTGGTCACCGCACTGTTGTAACTCTGAAGAACATCGTCGTACATTTTGAACTGAAGAAAGTTGGTTCCTCGTAAACAAAATGCGTTCAAGATATACATATCAAACCCACAACAACGATCACAATTACTAAACTTTGAGCTCATTTCAAAACCCTCCTTCATAGCTCTGTCCTTAGCTGATTTTGACTTTTCTATTTAGATCTGTAATCTGTTCTCTATCACGTTTTGCACATATTTCGGTTGATGGATTTCCAAATATTTTGATTTGATCTGCATTGAAGAGACATAAGTTGTCGAAATGTGCATATGCAGAAACTAAATTCACTGTAACTTCGGCATTTCGTTATTTCAAGGGTTGGTTCACTTGTCACTTGTTTATATTTATGCAGGTTTTCCAAATAAAGTGAAATGCAGCAATTAAGAGAAGTTTTGGAAAAGTGGGCAAAACTGATTCTATTTATTTATTTAACACAATATTGCTCGACAGATGTACTTAAGTACCAAGATCATAGAAGAATCTGACTTCCAAACAAATAAATATTAGCGAAGAAAACATTCGGTTACATGCATAAAACATTAGAAAAGATTAAAAATAAGTATAGTGCAAAATGCGAATGAAACAAAGAGGAATGGCCATTTTCCAGGATTTATTTCCTTCAGCATACTTATTTCGCGAATATATTAAATCTTTTAGAAAACTGTTCAATCAGGTTATTTGTTGTATATACTATCAGAACAAAATCAATTCAGATGCATTTTCATACGTCATATACATAAAAGATTGAGCCTGCCACTAGAATGCAATTTTGACAATTTTTATTGGTTTTTGTTAAAATTCGTTGTATAACTAACTAAATACCGAAGTGAATTTACTCTCTGCAAATTTCTTTTCAGCGCAGATAAAATATAAATGTTTGGAAGGCCATAAACTCAAAGATTTTTAAAAATTGATAGATTGATAGAATGAGGAAAGGGGTGTTCCAGGTGTATCAGCCTAAAGGCATGGAGAGAATAGTACTTTTAATAAACCAAAGTCTGCAAGTCATGTATCTTTTGCACCTGAAACGAAAAAGACATGGTTAAGTAATTATTGCCGCTAAGGGTGAAGTCAGTTCATTTCAATTTTGTTACAAACCAAGGTAAATCAATGACAAACTAGCTTTCCGAATCTCTGTACTTCATTGATCAAAATCACCGCAAGTTTACGGCATTATTTTTCAAAGAAAATGCAACGACACGAAAATTTTATGTTCCTCGGTGAAAGATCCAATTAAAAACATTGATTACAAGCATTTTTAAAAGTCTTTAGTTTTGATTGCAATTTGTCTTTCAGCATCTGTCAAACAGAGATATTGAAACTGCATGAGACCGATATATTTTTCTCTTTACATCAAAGCCTTTGCAATCTGTTAATTAGACTAACACGATATCTACACTTAAGGCTACATTGTCACTGCAGAATTTTTACTGATTACAGTTTTCCATTAAATCAATGTTAGATGATAAATAATGCCACATGATTGATTTACATAATAAATATTTGTATGTGAACAATTTATGAGATCCACTGCTTCAAGGTGTGTCATCATAATGTTAAATTTGTCAGGGCAAATGATAACATGACACCATTTTGAAAATTTCGACAAATACCAAATAAGTATGCATAATAAATTTCCAATAAAGAATGGTGACACGTTCAAGGTAAAATTAACATTTAGTGTACCACATGTAAACCTGTCTTGAACTTGCTATGAGGTATATTTTTTTTTCTCATTGTTCCATGCATAATGGTGGCACCAAGACGAAGTACATCTTTAAAAGCTTAAAGTAACTCCAGAACTTGGCCCTGAAATTGGTAAGAATTTTGCCCCTTCAGCATTTGCCCCAAATACATTTATTATTCCTTGCTTGCACTTACTTAAACACTTCAGTTGAATCTACTTTACATTCTAGTCCCTAGCTTTGGTGATTTTGACCCTATTTGTATTTCAGTCTGCTTTATAAACTTTGGATGCTCTGTTTGGTGTCCACATCTGCACAGATTGATAGACATTGTTGAAATGAGTTTATTGAGTACTTAGACAAATTTTGTAAAATTTGGACAGATGGTGCCTTTCTTCATTCTCCCGCTCAAATGCCCCCTTCTCCCTCTCTTCCGGTATCACTTTCATTTTCTTCTCTCCCTTCTCCTTTCTCATGTCCCTTTTCTCCCTTAACCTTGTCTACCCTCTCATAAATAACAAAATACCGAAGTTACCGTTAATTTAGTTTAATTGCAGATACGCATGTCGACAACTTATGTCTCCTCAATGAATTTGTATTATAGATATCTAAGATTGTCGTCTTGAAAGCTTTATTTTGATAAGGAGCAAACGTAAACTTTATCGTTTACCCGACACGGAATGGTCACTGAAAGATGGTGGATATTAACAATACGAAAATGAAGGTGCATGCTATTAGGTCAAAATGCTTAACTTAACAGTGAAAAACATAACACCTTTTCATTAGGGAATAGTATGAATATTGCTAAATGTTTGCCAGTTTTGAAAGCTTAATGCTGGTTTAACGATGAATAGTACAACTGTATATTTGGAATGTCCTGTCACATTTCGCATCTAAAATTGCAGAAAGTAAACTGATTAACCTAAGTCACATCAGTTGAGAAAAAATACGCTTATTATTAGGATTTATATTCCATAAAAGTGTAGAACATGTAGTGCTATTAAGGCGTTTTTATTAGTTTATAAATAAGAGGATACAAACACAACAAAGATGTCATAAAATAAACAATTGAGATATTAAACAACGACAGTCATTTGCTTTTCCAATTTTATGGCAATACAGAACAGCTATACCTTCGGTATTTTGTTATTTATTACCACTGGGTCGATGCCTCTGCTGGAGGACTAAGTCCCAAAGGGTAATCACCAACTCAGTAGCCAGTACTTCGCTGCTGGCCCGAAAACCGATTTCATTTGAAAACTTATAATATCTAATTTTACAAAATTTGTTCAAAACTAAGGAGTATCTCCATCTCGCATAGCTCATCCTTAGCTGATTTTGGGTTTACCAATTAGACTGTAAATTTGTTCTCTATCAGATTTTACACATATTTTAGTTTATGGATTTCCAAATGTTTTGATTTGATCTGTATTGAAGAGACATAAGTTGTCGAAATGCGCATATGCAGAATCTTTATTAACAGTTAACTTCGGTATTTTGTTATCTATGACACTTGAATTAACAACTGTTATTAAAAAAAAACGTCTTGTAAATTGGCAAAACGCAAATTTAAAATATTTGCCACATACATCACAATCGGTATTTGACCTTTTAAGGGAGTATGAGCGTCAGATTTCAGAAGTATTCGATATCCTCGGGTTTTATCCATTCAAACAGTGTTAAAATGTTTTGCACATGGATCATATTTTCTTGGTCATATGACACTCTAACATGCATAAAATAGACAGTGTATAAAATTAAATCACCTTCCAATTATATTTTCATATATTTTAAGGCATATAAACATCTTATACATCTTACTTTTTATGTTTGGAAAAAAGTAGGCAAACGAAACAAACAATATTATAATTAAGGGATGAAAAGGGAAATATAATATCAAATCAAACAAAAATATTAAAACTTGAAAGAGATTTTTACGAAGAATTATATACTAACAAAGAGGGGGGAAATGGGGAACAGATGTTTAATTATATAAATAGTACCGAAATAAAACATAAATTAACCCAGGAGGAAGCTGATCTCTGTGACGGGAAGATAAAATTAGAAGAGCTCACAGATGCAGTGAAAAATAAAAAAAATGATAAAAGTCCCGGGAGTGACGGATTAACGTCTAATTTTTATAAAACATTTTGGAATTTGTTGGGACCAATCATGGTTAAAGTCTTTAATGAGAGTTATACTAAACTCGAATTGCCCTTTTCACAGAGACAAAGTTTGTTAAATTTAATATATAAGAAAAATGATCCTTTAGATTTGATCAACTATCGTCCAATATCATTATTGAATTCTGACTATAAATTATTGTCACATGTCTTAGCAAATAGAGTTAAAAAGGTTATTGCAAATATAATTAATCCTGATCAGACCGCATAAATTTCAAATCGTTATGTTGGTTTCAATCTACGCCAAATACAAGACATTATAGACTACGCCGAGTCATTTGGGGTAGAGGGGTCCATTCTTTTTATAGATTTTAAAAAAGCTTTTGATACTTTAGATTTAAATTTTATGTATAGGGCTTTAGAACATTTTGGTTTTAGTGAACATTTCATAAATTGGGTAAGGATGATGTACAATAAAAATAACATTTCTGTCATAAACAATGGGTGGATTTCTGCCCCACTTACTCCTTTAAGAGGGATAAAACAAGGGTGTCCTTGTTCCTGTATACTGTTCATTGTTGCAGTTGAAATTTTTGCAAATAAAATTAAGAATAATGCAGATATAAAGGGTATCGAAATCAAATTGGATGGAAAGACACACAATTTAAAAATTAGTCAGCTGGCAGATGACACAACTTTGTTCCTAAAATAAAAAAAAAAGAAATCAAATTAGCTTTGAATATGTTAGAAATTTTTGGTACATTTTCAGGTTTAAAATTAAGCAAAAATAAGACCGAGGGGATTTGGATAGGAAGGTTAAAGCATTGCAAAGATAAGGTTGAAGGTATAAGTTTCACTCAAAATCCCATTAAAGTTTTAGATATATATATTGGATTGAACAAAGATGAATGTGACAAATTGAATTGGGAAACTAATTAGAAAAAGCGAAAAATTTGATGAAATCGTGGGAAAAAAAGAAATTTGACATTAATAGGTAAAATTATGATTGTAAAACATCTCATAATACCACAGTTTACATATATAGCAAGTGTAACAACAACAAACAAATCGAATATAGATGAACTGGAAAAAGAAATATATAAATTTATTTGGAACTGTAAAATTGATCTAGTTAAGCGAAATACTTTAATAACAACTTATGCGGATGGGGGGTTGAAAATGTTAGATGTGAAATCATGTTTTACATCATTAAAAATTAAATGGATACCAAGATTACTTCAATCAAACAACGAAAATTGGTCTCTTTTACCAAAACTATTTTTAAGTATTTTTGGGGAAATTTGGCTTATATTTAATTTTAATCTAGATAAAGAGGGACTAAAATATTTACTTAATGAAAAAAGAATTCCAGATTTTTATATTGAGTTGCTGAATTGTTGGGTAGAATTAAAGAAATTAGATATAAAAAAGACCAAATAATCATACAGAGGTGCGTCATCAAGCGATATGGGGAAATTCATACATAAAGTTCAAAAATAAACCCTTATTTTTTAAAAATTGGGTAAAAAGTGACTTTTTATGCAAGATTTATTGGACCATAATGGAGTTCTTTCAGAAAATTTGATACAAGAAAAATTGAAAATAAAAACAAATTGGATTTCTGAATTTAATACTTTAAAAAAGGCTATACCTAGAGATTGGGCAGATCTTTTAAACGGGGAAGAATCGAGGAAAAGAAAGGTCAAAATAAATAAAAATAGGATTAAACTAGGAAATAACTTTATACAAATTGAAACTCTTGGTAACAAACAAATTTATAACTGTTTGGTATCGAATAAAGGGGAAAAAATATTGGTATACAAAAATGGAAAAGAGAACTTAATGTCCGTAGTTCAATAGTTGAAAATTGTCTCGAATTTACATTTAGAGATTTATATTTAAATAAACTTAAAATGTTGAAATGGAAATTACTTAGTCATATTTTGCCTAATCAGGAGAAACTTTTTAAGTGGAAACTGGTAAATAGTCCAAAATGTGCTGTGTGTTATGAAATTGACACATATCAGCATTTCTTTATAGAATGCAAAACATTAGAATTTCTCTGGAAAACATTTTATGAAACATTGAACAGTTTGGGAATAAGTATTCAAATACAATTAAAACATATTGTTTTTGGTTATAAGATATGGGAGGAAAAAACACACCCCTTAAATATAATACTTACTATTTTGGGGTTCTCAATATATAAATCCTACTATGTAACGGAAAAGAGAACAAAACCAGTAAATCTAATCAATATTTTCAAAAATGAAATTAAAACATGTCTGTTTATACCAACAAAAAATCATCTCTACTTTGTAAATAAATTTCAGCAAGTGTTTGAAAACAATGAGTAATGAAGGGGTGGCGTGTGTTTGGCTCATATTTCTGTATATTCCAATAAACATAAGAAAAACACAGATCTAGCAGAGCCGATTCTCTGTCGACGACAATAACATAGCTAGTGGACCTCCTCTTCAAGGTTGGAACTAATTGTATAATCTCTTATCAGAAAACGTTTGTGAAGATTTTCGCTTTTACGACCATGTATACAAAATACTGCTGGAAGCGTAACACTGCCTTGGAACAGTACATGTTTAAACACTAGTTCCGATACAAAGAAATCGTCTATTTCAAATGTGGTCTTGTATGAAATTAAAACAGGTTCATTTGATTTCACCAGCAGTAGCTTGTTGAGTTCTGTATACATGTCTGGATGTGTCACGAAGCAATACAGATCCGGAAAAAATGTTCTACTCCCGAATAATATCTTTCAGATGAAATGCAAGCTATAGGGAACTGTACAATTCATCATGTGAAATTCTGTTCTCCGGTCGAATTTTCTGCTTTTGGTTTTGGATTTGTCCTGTATTTCTTGGGTTTCTCACTCCATTGGAGATCGACTCTTGTAAAGGAAAATGTCCTAATAAGGACGAGCAGAAGTACCCGGTGAGGGAAACAGGAAAAGAGTTATCAAAGGTTTGGAAATTTTCCAGTCACTGAGATACGTCTGGTTTCGGATGGTCTACAGTGACAAGCTGCGTCGGCCATGACAAGCTTCGTCGCCCAGGCTCTTCAAGTGTGTTTTTTAGTACAATGTAACATAGGATGTGAGATTCCTGAAACTCCTTAAAGAACCCGAAAAAGAAACTAGAGGCTCCCAGGAGCCTGTATCGCTCACCTGGCTTTCAGTTGCCTTAATCAAGGAAACATTGTAAGTTATACAGTTGATCTTCAGTTTCACAAACTATTGTAGCTCGAACACCTCCAATATCTTGAACTGTTTTTAAAGTCTGATCATGTTTTACTATATTTCTTTGTTGGGCTTTTTTTGACAAAAACGTTCTTGCTAAGGACCACTTTCGACACCAGTTTTGAAGTCGAGACATCATTTTGTAAAAGGCAGTCAACAAACAATTTTCAACATCGGTTTTGAAGTCGCAACATCAATATCTATTTGGAAATCAAATTTCATTGAAATCGGACAAAGTTGAATTTTCCTGCCTTTTTTGGCGGCCATTTTAGAAATGGCAGTCAACGAACAATTTTTAATATCAGTTTTGAGGTTGCGACATCAATACCTATTTGGAAACCAAATTACATTGAAATCGGACAATGTTGAATTTTCCCGCCTTTTTTGGTGGCCATTTTTGAAAATGGCGGTCAACCAACAATTTTCAACACCGGTTTTGAAGTCGCAACATCAATATCTATTTGGAAACCAAATTTCATTGAAATCGGACAGTGTTGAATTTTCCCGCCTTTTTTGGGGCAGCCATTTTGAAAATGGCAGTCAAGGAATAATTTTCAAAATTAGTTTAAAAGTCGCCACAGCATGGCTAACATTTCATCAGTTTACACTTGACCATCATCTTCTATAGTTTTAGAAATAATAGATGAAAAATACGAAAATT